>LPNX010847655.1:493225-560543 GCA_001517045.1 Pseudotsuga menziesii
GTTATCAGGTAGAACACATACTGACAACAGTTAAGAGTTTATCTACCTCTCCTGACATAACAAATGAACCAAAGTCCCAAGAGCCACAAAAAGACATTCCTTGCCAAATTGCAGAGGAAATTGACAACTTAGGTGTTACATCCGATGGAAAGCAGCTGAAAATTGAGGAGGTATAAGCAAATCCTCTATGTACTTCCGAAATCAGTCAATCAGAAGAAGGGGATCTACATGATATGAGGAAGGAAGGTGAGTACCAAGACTACTTTGAAAGTTGTTTCCAAGAGACAACCATACTACAACACCATTTCCTCCTTCAACACCTTTTGTTGCAGAAGCAAGTAAGTCGGTTGGTTCTCCATATCCAGGTAATCATTGCAACAGCCTTTTCATATGTGGATAAAGGTATATTTTTAATCTTACTCCGCACTTGGTTACATTGGAAGAATTCATATACTTGAATAGAAATGTTTTCTTTCTTCTTAGGTAGAATAGGAAAATATGTATATAAATAAAAAAAAGTTGCATGTTTAGTTTAGAAACTAATGCAACTTCATTGTTTTTCTTTCTTTTCAATAAAATGATAAGATCTTTAACCAGAATTTATACCTTCTCTCCAATCCACAGTTTCAGAAAATTTATTATAACAGTAGTTCATAGCCTATAGCAAGGAAAAATGCCAGAGGGTAATATGAAATTGTGACTGTTTTTAATAATGGTTCTGTAAACATAAGACCAAATGGTGATGAACAAGCTGCATTTGTGATAAATGGACATCGGTTAAAGGTATATCATAAACCTCTTTCTGAGCAAGAATTCATTCATAATATGAGTCAGAAACCTGAAATAGAGCTGGTAGGTGAAGAAATGACTTCTTCATCCCCTACTTTCTCGCAGTAACATCCAATGAAATTGTTTTGTTGTATATATGTATAGGAGTTTTTTTATTATTAATAGGTTTCTTTTTGAAGGATGTAGATATTCTCTTCGGTGAAGCTCAAGATGTTTTAAAAGAAAAGGGAAGTCTTTTTGTTATTATTCCTATTTTCAGCCATTGATTATTTTTACAAAGGACTGTGTTAATTTGAATTAAATTTCTGAGTTTCACCGGGTAATTGGAATGCTTGTGTCAAGTAAATAGATGTGTGCTGTTAGGTTTTTCAGACTTGTCCTCTTTATTCATACAAGTAATTATCCACCTGGCATTGCCTCCATTAGTGATTTAAACTTCCAAAGAGGCTTGTACTTATAAACTCATGAGTTACTAGTGCCATTTGACTTGGTTTCACACTAGATTGGATGAGGATAATTTTTTTTCTTTTTTAGTAGTAGCAGCTATGGGCATTGAGTTATTATTGAGACAGACACCATTTTGGAAAAAGGTCTCTAGGACTGAGTAGTCTGTTGATTATTATCTATTGGCTTCTATAATATCAAATACACATATTTATATACATTTTTGTCCAGCCACTTCATGACTTTCACTTTATACAGTTATAGAGGTTAGTTGTTCATTTGGACAAATCTCTACAAGCATGTATTAAGAACACTCTTCCAATTTTGATACCATCCCATTCCTAGATGGTTTTCAGAGCTGCTCCCCCACTCATCTATGCATAAGTAAATCATAAAATTTATCTTTAAGATGAATTTGGGACAAGGGCCTCTGATAGAAAAAGGGTGTAAGAGGTTAACCCGCAGGGATATTGAACAGGTCCGCCGGCAGCGGGTACCGACCTGTGGTATAAACAGGCAAACCCATTAGGGTACTGAACATGCCTATTGGCAATGGGGCATCTGCCTGGGGAAGAAGCTTCTTAGATGTTACAGTTACCCCATCGGAGTACTAAACGAGCTCACTGGCAGTGGGTTCTGACTCTGATATCTCTTTTAAAAGCCTCATCTATACTTGTCTGTATGAACGATGCACCTATGTAAATGTTAAAGAGAAGTCATATGTGTGGGTTAAATAAAATTTAAGGAGATTGTTTGTAATAGCTAGTTGATAATCATCTTCAGATACTCTAAATTTTGGTTACCTGATCCTTGCTAAAAAAGGGTTTATGCCTGATATTTTTTGAGTCCATGAACATAGCTGTGAATTTCAGCACTGGTTTTTCTTTTCACTGCTCAGACTGTCTTGTGTGAAGCCGAGTCAAGTTGGCCAGTACTCCATTGGATTCTTTTAGTACTCCTCCTGACTTGTGTTTTAAGGAACATGTCCTGGTGGAAAAAGTTCTATATGAATGACGAGAATGAAGTCTATGTTCATGATTGAAGTTTGGGATATAGGAGTAAGGTTGGTTGTTTGAAAATTGTAATTATTTTTGTTTTCTTGTACTGTTAATAAAAATTGGTTTCATGACTCAGCTCAGTTTCCTGTGTGGTCAGGGGAAGCAGCAACCTTGAAATGAGGTAATTGTGCCACAAGATTGTTGGGGTAAAACAAATTTTCAATCCATCTTACTTGCCTCTTTCAACTCATACAGGTAGTGTATTTTGGTAAAGCCAATTGCTTTAACATCACTGCTTTGAGTACATTTGCTTTCATATCACTGCAGCTGTTAAAGATGCTGGTAATTATCACTCCTTCAACACATGCTGGTAATCATTTTTTACCCTTGTCAGCTTGAGAATATCTTTGTATGTTAGACTGACTGAGGTGCCGGATGGGGTACCGGAATAAAATTGGGAAATTGACATGTTACAGGGTAAAGGTAATGAACGTTGAATGTTTGGATAAGTCTTAATGGTTATATATTAAGGATTATTATTATAACCAAGTGCTTTTGCCTTTAATATAAAGTTCGATGAACTATAGATTACCTTATAACCTTGGCATTTATTTAGTTGAGATTCCATCGTTTCTTCGTAAATTATTTTATGGCATTTGGCAAATTTTTATTTCCTTATTATTAATTTGACATCCTTAATAAAAGTTATGCCATTGATATATTTCAATCGGGGTTCGTAACACGCCATGAGGTTACAGTAAATCAAACGTGTTATAATATGGGCATAATTCATTGCAACGTGGGCAGTATGTGCCATAGATCACAATGGTTTTCTCCACCACGTCCTCCGTTATCATTAACTTCACTTCCTATCATTACCATCCTTTGCCATCGTTCTTTCGGGCAGTTTCTAGTTTTTCACCATCGCTAATGAAGAGAAAGATTTATGAAGTTCTCCCTTGTCTTCGAATTGACTGTTTGATCTCTGTTAATTTCTTGTCTTATCTTTTCCTGTCCTCCACGATGCTTAATCAGCATGAACCTTAAGAGTATGGGCAGTTATTAATTATGCCTGAATTTTTAGCATGCAAGGAGATGTTCATTTGGGCTGGGTGGCATTCTTTCTTAACCAATTTACAAGGCCATGATGATGTTGTTTCCTTACAGTTTGCCTTAGGTTTTGATGGGCACACAGCCAAGGTCAGGTCATTGGATTTTCCAGTTACAGAGGAGTCAATTGCATTGGCTACAGGACTCCCACGCACAGGGGATCGGTGGTTTAAGAATTTTTGGTTACCCCGTAAAGATTATGACTGTGCCTTCAAACCTGCGTTTTTGGCCGTAAAAGGAGAAAAGGGATTCTCAAAGCTCTAGGTCAGAGATGAATTTCATAATTCCTTAATGATCATCACCAAGTTAATTACCTGTGAAGGACGATTCTCTACATACAAAGCCTGTCATTTTCGCCTACTAGCTCATTTTGAGTTTGGTAAACTTCTCAATTTTCCATTTTATTTTTGGAAGAGCTTGAGTAAGATGGCCTCACAAGTTAGGAAGAACCTAGAAAATACGACTCATAGTTTATACCATCATGGGATTATAAAAATGCTCGTTCTATCTGAATTAAAGAAGAAGGACAGGGTATGGGAGCAATTTGTATATGAGCTGTCCAATTCTCATCTAAAACCATCCCTGGGAAATGAACCATGTGAGCCTTGTATCCCTGATTTAGTGGATAAAGCCTCCTCAACCAATATTTCTGTACATCAAAACAGTCATCCTCAGGAACCAGCTGTTAAGAGTTGTAAGAAAGTTGCCCCATCCCATACTAAGAAGTCTCCAGTGTCTAAGGGGCAGCGTGTAAGCTCTCAGTCTGGGGGAGAAAAGGGTCATGAACATTTGTTTACTTCACCCAATCAAAGATTTACTCGTAGCATGGTTGTTAAAGAGAGGAAAAGGGAATCCAAAGGTAAGGAGCCTGTACATGTTGAATTGTCTTCATCCACTGCTTCTTTTGCCCATGATAATTCTGATTCCCATGGATCTCATCATCATTCTTCAATACCAAGTCCTATCAGTGAACCTTTGTTGCCAGCATCACCTTCAAAATCTAGTTTAAAATCTGCTAAAGCATCACCTTCCAAATCAGGTCCAAAGTCTGCTAAATCTCATAGGTCGGATGCTTCAGCTCAAGGAATTGATTACTTTTGACAGCGAAATTTTAAGTTGACAAAGAAATTGCAGGAGTATGTGAGATTGGACCGCTTCATCAAACAGGAAAATGCAATTTTGAAAGCCAAGGTAGCTTCTTTACAAACATTAGTTGATGATATTACAGGATCTAATCGCAGTCTTAGGAAACAGTTAAAGAAAAAGGATAAACAGTTTGACAAATTGCTTAGTGCACAACAACAAACAGCTCCATCTCCTCCTCAAGTTCAAGTCCTGTTTAGTACTTCAGCCTCAGTTTTTGGGGTTTGATCCAAGGCTTGATCATCTATTACGAGTTTCAAATTTTGTCTGTTTGGAACTTGCTTGCATAGGGACATGCAAGATCTTCAGTCTGGGGGTCCTATTTTGACTATCCATCACTATACTTTCTAGTTTCAAGTCTCATGAATCAAGTAGTAATCAGCCTTATTTAGTGATGTTTTGTGCATAGTTGGGCATTTTGAAGAACAACATTGCTAGGTGTTTTGGTAAGTGACTTTTTAATTGTTTATTTATTATTTTGCTTTGTTTTATGTATATAATGGATCTTTTAGTTCTCATTTAATAATGGGTCGATTAATAGGTCCTCGTTTCTTTCATGCAGGAGTCTTTTGGCTACCCGACTCAACGCTTGTCCCGGTGCTCCAAAGATACATGTTGACTGAACCAGAGATTTTGGGGATTTTGTCCATAGAGGAGATGTCTCGCTTGGGATCAAATCGATTTCTAGATGCATATGAAGATTATTCAGGTGTTGTCCTTTGTTCAAGGAGCTGTTGCCTTCCATTTTTGGCAGAGTATGGATTTTAGGGGATTTGAATTCCATTTCTTGGTTCATGTATGCCGAGATAAGTGTACAGTTGTTAGGATAGGGTCGATCCTTGTTCCGAGGTCGATTTTACTCTGTATTTCAAGTATAAAATGTAACCTTGAAACCATAACTATAGAGATACACGGAGAAGACTGTAAAACTCTGTTTTTCATTAAGGCTTTGACTTCAGATTTGCAGGCGTTGAGGGCAGTGCCCACCTTCAACACCGATCATTTTTGTTTAAGTGTTGCTTGTATTACTGTAAGTAGAGTAATGTTGCATATTTTTACACTGTTTATGATGAAATGTTAATGGTTTTGATTGGAATGGGATTTGTGTTTGTAGAAGACTAGTTGATATCATATTAACCCTGTAGAATCAATTCAGTAGAGTAATAAGAGTGGATTTGGATTTCTGAACCTCTTTTGACCCCAGCGTGATATTGCTTATGGTTATGACTCTTGTTCAAAGAATCCATTCAAAATTATAGAATTTACAAAGCTGTGTGATGAATTTGATTATGTTCAGTTTGCTGTAGAATTGACTTAATGGAGGATTGAAAATAGACTGGGATTTCATATTTCTTTTCCTGCCAGTGTGCTATCGATTAGGGATAACTCCAATACTTGGTTAGAATCCTTTTTGCTATCGATCTTTACAAGACTGTAGGGTATTTTCGAATTGTATTGTGTGGATTTTAAATTTGCAGTATATGATGAATTAGTAGAGGATTTAAAGATTTTGGTTTACAAAGTATCTAGGGTCTTCCAAACAGCATTTTGAAGTGACTACATCAGGATTTGAATCTTGCTTTTGTCCATTACCTGGTGCTGAATGAGCTCAAGGAAAATAATTATAGCTTATTAATAGATGCCAGCATTGTTTCCTAGGGTTTGAACACTAGTCTCACAGTACATGTAGATGAGAGTGAGTGTGTAATCTCTAAATAGTTCCAATATTCCTTTTGAGTGCATAGAACGTAGGTAGAATATATCTGACATTAACAGCAAGGCCAAACTTCATTTTGTTAACTGTTTGTGGATGATTCAAGGTTAAGAAGAGACAGATTGTATTCCAGTAGTTGTTTGAAAGTAATAAGTGTTTGTATAAACTTAAGCATCAGATTCTTTAGGGTTAATGATTGCAGTCTTAGATACAATACAAATTCATTCGGATTGGCTTAGCATATTCATTTTGTAGGTAAGGTTGGAACTAGGGTTTTTATTTACTAAGTTATTTTCCTGATAGGCTGCTTGCTCTGAAGAATATATCATAATTAGCATAGCTTAAGGTTGTTGTAGCATAGTATAGATCAATGATTGCTTTGGAAGATTGCTGTAGCTTAAGGTTGCTGTAGGTTACATTGAATTGACAGTATTGTGGACTGTAAAAAGGGGTTAGCAAGCTGATTTCTTTTCTTTAGGACATACTTAATAACTTTTGGCATTGGTCATTCAATAGAGTAATAGTTCCATCAATTACATTTTGTTTCTTCTCTGTGAGTAGACTAAATTACTGTCAGCATGAGCATTGAAACTACTTTGCCCGCACATATGGTGTAGCAACTCGAAGTTTACGTATCCTGGTTGACAATTAATTGAAGGTAAATTAATTAGAAATAATTTTACCCAACAATAACCATAAAGGCATTTAACTGATCCAATTCTAGCGCACAATCATTCTTCCTCCTTCAGCGCAAACATATCTTCTCCAACGTGCATCTGGCTCTTTTTAGCATGGATTGGGCATGCTATGATCTGACTACTTCTCCTTTCGCGTGGACTGATCTTCTCTAGCATACATGATGGTGGCGTGTTGGGCAACGAGGAGTACATAATGATAAGTCTTTAGAACGAGATCTCCTTCATCAGCGTGAATGTGTGGACTGGTGCCATTGTGGAAAGCGAGGGCAGTGACACGGTAGGTATTATAGAATAAGAGACCCTTCAATAGTTAAATGCATGAACTGGCGGCGAGCTGTTGAGAAAAGGAGCGTGAGAATGATCCTTTCTAGAATGGGAGGTTCTTCAAAAACTAAACACATGGACAACAATTGGTTTGCAAACTCATTTTAGACTTTAATGCCTGGCATCAACGCGCGGTTAACTTGCTGATCTAGACGATAGGCTGTGTCGTGAGCTGGACGATAAGCTGGAGGTTGACAAGCTAAATGGTAGGCTGGACACGTTATGCGCAGATTTATCTAAATGCACATTTGTTGTGAGCTTGCCCAAAGATTATAACCCAACATTTTCCTGGTGCACTCCTCTTCTTCACGACATGCGAACTCCTCTAAAATAATCCTCCATATTCGCGTGCCTCCACAAAACATACAATCCGTTAATTGCCAAAACATGGAATGGTAATATATATTAAGCATAAAGTCTTAAGGAAAAGTGTTTATATAAAGAAACGTTATATGAGAATGTTATATATATATGAACTACATTATCCTTAATACAACGTAGCATATTAAATATATTAAAGGAGCGGAAACCAGAGCTAATTTAATGCAATATACTTGCCACATTGGATTTTAGAGGACTGTGGAAAAGAGTTTAAATAATGATTGCGTAAAATAATTTCCACTCTATCCAAATGTTACATTTTAAAAATAAATTACGAAGAGTCTCTTTACAGTAAAGTATAATATTACTTTAGTTTATTTTATATCAAGTCCTCTTTTATTAAAAATAATATCTAATATAAATATACTTTCATATGAAAGTAACAAGGTTTTAAAATGTGAAGATTCCAAAGGAAAGAGTGAAACGTTGCAACTTAGCTGATATGACCAAATAAATGGTGGCTGGTTCATTTTCCAAAAATATATGGTTCGCCACTCGTATAATTTGGCTTACTCAATTTTAATGCATTTAATATATTATAGAGAATTGTGAGGACATAGTTTGAATCTCATGGTAAATAATCTTTGGATTAAACCAAGTGTAAATCATTAATGATGATTAACCTTTAAAATATAGATTGTTTTAAAATCTAATATATTTTAGCATCTCATCAATAAAAATGATAGAACCAAAAGTTTAGTAAAATTTTAATGAAGCTTTAAAAATAATTTTAATGAACCAATAAGAGACATGTCATCAAACCAAGTACGGAATTTAGGACCGGAAAAAGAGGCTGAATGGAGTGCCAAAATGCGCACTAAATGCAATAACACATAAAAAATGATGAATTAAGCTTCTTTTACATTTATAAGTTATAATTGATGAAAGCATAGTAAAAGATAGACAAATTAAAGATAAATGTATTAGATTTTGGTAAATAAGCCAAGAAATTAGTGTACATAAGGCCATTATAAAAGACAATTTCGAGGCTCAACATAACCCCAGACCAAAGATATGGCACATCATCGTGTCATGATGAATCGAAAGTGGTTTTTCATTTATTCAAAAACTCTGCTTGATCATAAATAGTTTATAGGCAACCGCTCACAAAATGAAGCCACCTTTATTACTACATGAAAACTAGAACTTAGAAAAACAAATTATGGTATGAAATGACAAAAGCAACTTCATATTATTTAAAATTTCTTAATACATACAATTTTGCTTACTAGTAATAATTCATGCTTATGAAGACCATATAAATCGAGACTCCTTGCCCCAGACCGAAGGTATGGCACGTCCACATGCCATGAATGAATTAAGACTGGGTTAAAATGGAAAACATGAGAGTGTAGATAGTTAGTAAATCCTATAGGAAACCAATCATCCCTGTGACTTCTCAAAGGTTTATCATTATTCAAGTAATTATGGACAAAGTACGCATTTCAAGTTCATTAGACTCCTAAGTTTATGGGTACCACTTCTAGGATAGTGATATCCTAGGTATGGCATGAATTTAGACAATAGGATCTTAAGTGAAACTTACAAACATTCTCAAATGGCAAATTGATGGTTCATTTTCTTTAGAGCAACCATGCATACCATCCTCCAGTAGACCCATGACAACCTTTATTATCACAAAGTCATTTTCATATTTTTCTCTTTTCTTCTTTTAGTCTTTTTCTCTCTCTTTTTTACAAGCTATCCTCCCCAGGAAGATTCCCCTCTTTCAGTCAGGCCTGTTCAGTAACCCGTCGGGTTTACCTGGTCATACCACAGGCTGGTACCCACTACCAGCGAGCCTGTTCAGTACCCCGACAGGTTAACCTCTTAAACCCGTTTTCTATCAGAGGCTCTTGTCCCAATGTTTCCAGTCCCTATAGAAATTCGGCAAATGATTTTGCCTATGAAGGAGTGGTGGGGGAGCAACTCTAAAAACCATGCTACAGGGTGGGATGGTATATGGATTGGAGGACAGCTAGTCTTCTCTTTTTATTATCATGGAAAAATAAAGGCTACAAGAGGAATCTACTGAATCAAAGATACACATGATTGATGGATTTACTGTAAAGTGGATGAAGCCATAAGATAATGAATGAAAGGTGTCTCTAGTCCCAAAATTTGTCTCTTTCATATAGAATTAAAGTAGTGTTCCCCACAAACTAGGAATTTCATTCACCCGTATGTTACCCTGTAGTAGAGATGATTAAATAACATGCCCTGATAATGAAGCTAGGATGTACGAGTGACCTCTAGGTTTTAGATAGACCTTAATCTTATGAAAAATCCTCATGATGTTTAAAGTTGGTATTGAGTAAGTGATATAAGTAGAAATATGCATGTCTGAAAATGAATAATGATATAAAATTGTTTTGGTTTAGTCATTAACATGATCTTCTTCTTAGTTTGTTTATTTGAAAAAGAAAACAAAAACAAAGTTGCATTATCCCCTAAACTAAGAATGCAACATTTTATTTATATACATATTTCCCTACCCTAAGAAGAAATAAAATGTATTTATTCAAGTGTATGAGCTTTTCCAATGAAACCAAGTGCGAAGAAAAATGATAATTGTACCTTTATCCACATATGTAATGGTTATTGCAGTGATTACTTGAATGTGAAAGTTCAACCAACTTACTTTTCTGTGCATCAATAGGTGTCGAATGAAGGAATGATATTGCGGTTGAGTTACCTCCCGAAACCATCTTTCGATGTATTCTTGGTACTCACCTTCCTTCGTTATGTCATACAGATCCTCTTCTTCTAGTTGAGCAATTATTTGTGCATATGATGGATCTGTTAGCTTGCATGTAAATAACTCTTTAATTTTTGGTTGCTCTCCTTCGGATCTAATCTCCAATGTATCATCTTCTTTTGCGGTCTCGCAGAGAACATATTTTTGTAGCTCTTGGGATTTGGGTTCGTCTTTTATTTCGGGAGAGGTTGATAAGCTCTTAACTACGGTCAAGATGGTTTTTACCTGGTTAGAATCATTCCTAGCTGTTGCTAGGATTTGAGAGAGTTCTGTCATACTAATGAGCACTTTTGAGTCCATGTTGTTGGTTGGTAGTTCCTGCTTCACACAAGGATTAGTCCCTGGGGTTCTTACAGTACCCAAATTTTTTTTTTATGTGTTTTTGAGAAACTATTTACTAATAAAACACAACACACTAAAACACCTACATGAAATTATCTTGCAGAAAGTAAACAAACTTGTGAGAAAAAGGAACAACAAAGCTTTGAGGCAACCCACTAAAGTGGATGCGTCAGGCTGTTACACTATGGAAATTCTGTAGTTAAGTCATCTTTGCGTCTTATCATTTCCCCTCCCCCTTGCTGTGTAATGTAAAGGCAACCTACCTACCCATATCTATCTAGACTCCAATCCCTTTAGCACCTCCTCGGCAACAGTGCCAAAATGTCAGGAAAAATATGCACTATTTAATTCAACACTTAATTGTCAACCTGGGAAGGGAGCTTGTGAGATGCAATCACTATATGTGCAGAATTGAAGGCTTGAACTAACATAAGCTAACTAAATATGCAGATGCGCTAACATGTAACTATATGATTTTAATCTACATTCATGACTATGATATTGTTATAAAAGTTATACTCTAATTGAATATTTAGATATCATGCAAATATAGACGCAGACTAAGGAACTAGAAGATGACTTAGCTAAAGAACGAGAAAAATTTATAGGTATTGAAGAAAAAGAAGAGGAAATTGCACGCCTAAAAATTCATGGCTAGAAACTATTATCACACATCAAAAGATTAAAATATATGAGACAAGGCATTCATAGGCTCGATCAAGAGAATCAAGAGATTGAAAGTAAATTATAAAAAATGATGAAAAAAGTAACTACAAATTAAAATATAATCTAATGTTATATTAATCTATTCTATAAAGGAAGGAAATAGATTAATAAGTCTAATTCTATGCTAATCTATTATATGAAATGAAATTGCAACAAATAATCTAGAAAAGCGGTCACTTGGTCCGAAAGAAATTTAATGTAATGAAAGGAAATTTAACTATTCAGAACATGCAACAAATCAACTAAACTATTTCATGAATGCATGAACTATATGCTTATGCAGGGATGAGAATTAACCATACGATTAACTATGAAACCAAATACTGAAATTAATTACGAAAGCAAATATGAAATTAATTACTATAAAACAAGAAATTATGCTCTAAGTGAAAAGAACAACTAATCTATCTGTCCTATGAGCGAAACTACTCTATAAGTTCAGAAGAGAAAACTAACCAACTATCCTACTCTCGTTATTGAACTTATACAATTGTATAAAGAAAATTAAAACACCAATCTAAGGACCAAGTGTAAACAAATACTTTGCAATGAATTATAAACTAAATGTAAGCAAACTAATTCAACAAATCTAACATGATCAGCAACTAATCTATAAATTTAAAAAGTAAATTTATATTAAACTAAGCTATGAGAACTTTCAAGATGAAACTTAGAAATACTAAAAACTAATTCATCTAATATGAAGGGAAAAAATGAAAACAATCTAAACCAACTTTTATTCCTAATGCTCAAAATCTAAACCAACCTTTATTCCTAAATTCAAAATAAAATAAATTAGACTAATGCAAATAAATAGATTTCACACTAAAAATAAAACTAAACTAAATTAAAAGAATTTCATGAACTAAACTTAAAATGAAACTAAACAAAATAGTGGAAATAAACTAGATTAACCTAAAAAAAATTTATCATAAAATAACCCTCTATTCATGGTGTCACTCATTCAACAACACATTAAGTAATTTAATAACAAAATATAAATGAAAGTAATTCAAAATACAAAATAAATACAATACACATATTAAATACAAAAATATAATACAGTTATATAAATTCTCACTTGTATATTAAAGATATGATACTAAATATAAAATAAATTCAATTATAAAGAAACACTTTAACCTATATTAAAAAATATAAACCAATTCAAATTACTTCATTAATACGATACAAAATTAACATATAAAAGAAGAAAAAATTTATGCTCATTTATATTCTGAATTTCATCCTAATTAAATCTGAAACAATTAATCTTATGCATTAATATAAAACTGAATATGAAATGCTGAAGATGGATTTGAATCCCTTCTAATCTACAAAACATAAAAAATTATGGAAAATTAACCTATACCCTAGCTAATTATTTCTACACAAAACATAATATTAGAAATTCTGGAAATGAATGAAAATTTGGTAAAATTCTATCTAAATTCGAAGTAAAAGCTGGAAGACAGACTGGATGAAGGTGCGCACAGAAGGCTGAAAAATAGCCTGCACAAAGGGACGAATAGAAGGCTGAAAAACAGTCCACACAGAGGGACGAACAGAAGGCTGAAAAGACAATCTAAACAAAGGGACGAATGGCTGGCCGTATGGAAAATTACATAAAAACTTAGGAAAATTACAGTTTATTAACAACTAAAATCATCTACAGGAAAACTAAATATATGTACATAAAAACAAAATTACTTATCTACAAAAACAAAAGATAAATGTTGAATATGTACAAATGGAACCTTCGGTTGTTGAGGGGCTGTTCTCAGCAATCAGAGGCTAGTCTACATCAATGAATTACTTCACAGAAGACTGAAACATGCATACACAACTGAACATAGATTTTTATTAAATATGAGCAAAATTTTACAGAGTTTATATGCCAGCTACCAGCTTACCCCGCTCTCAAGAAGAGGCTGGTATATATAGCATTGAGAAGGGTGAGCAGGTCGACCCTTTCAGTGGTCGACCGCTCCTAAAATAGATAACCATAAAGGTGTTTAACTGATCCAATGCCACCGCACATGCATTATTCCTCCTTCAACGCGAACATATCTTCTCCAACGTGCATCTGGATTTTTTCAGCATGGACGTGGCATGCCATGATCTGCCTGCTCCTCCTTTCACGTGGACTGATCTTCTCTAGCGTGTATGATGGAGGCATGTTGGGCAGCGAGGAGTACACAATGATAAGTCTTTAGAAGAAGATCTCCTTCATCAGCGTGAATGTGTGGACTGGTGACATTGTGGAAAGTGAGGGCAGTGACACGGTAGCTCTTCTAGAATAAGAGACCCTTCAACATTTCAACGCATGAACTAGCAGCGAGCTGTTGAGCAAAGAATCGTGACAGTGATCCTTTCTAGAATGGGAGGTTTTTCAACAACTAAACGCATGGACAGCAGGTGGTTTGTAGACCCGTTTCAGACTTTAATGCCTGGCATTAGCCCGCGGTTAACTCGACGATCTGGACGATAGGTTGCATCGTGAGATGGCTGATAAGCTGGAGGTTGACGAGCGAAATGGTAGGCTGGACATGTTATGTGCAGATTTAGCTGAATGCACGTCTGCTGCGAGCTTGCCCGAAGATTATCACCCAACATTTTCCTGGTGCGCTCCTCTTCTTCACGACATGCGAACTCCTCTAAAATAATCCTCTGTATTCGCATGCCTACACAAAACATACAATCCGTTAATTGCCAAAACATGGAATGGTAATATATATTAAGCATAAAGTCTTTAGGAAAAGTGTTTATATAAAGAAACGTTATATGAGAATGATATATATATGAACTACATAGGCTTAATACAACATAGCATATTAAATATATTAAAGAAGTGGAAACCAGAGCTAATTTAATGCAATATACTTGCCACATTGGATTTTAGAGGACAATGGAAAAGAGTTTAAATAATGTCTGCGTAAAATAATTTCCACTCTATCCAAATGTTACATTTTAAAAACAAATTACGAAGAGTCTCTTTAAAGTAAAGGATAATATTACTTTAATTTATTTTATATCAAGTCCTCTTTTATTAAAAGTAATATCCAATATAAATATACTTTCATATGAAAGTAACAAGGTTTTAAAATATGAAGATTCCAAAAAAGCCTACCCCCCTTTATCCACCTTTAGACGATGGAACATTTCAAGAAAATTGATCCACCACCTTACCATGTCCCAGAAGTTAGTTGCCACCTTTAGATGTTGGCTACCTGGAAAGAGTGAAACGTTGCAATTGAGGTGATATGACCAAATAAATGGTGGCTGGTTCATTTTCCAAAAATATATGGCTTGCCACTCATATAATTTGGCTTACTCAATTTTAGTGCATTTAATATATTATAGAGAATTGTGAGGACATAGTTTGAATCTCATGGTAAGTAATTTTTGGATTAAACCAAGTGTAAATCATTAATGATGTCGATTAACCTTTAAAATATAGATTGTTTTAAAATCTAATATATTTTAGCATCTCATCAATAAAAATGATAGAACCAAAGGTTTAGTAAAATTTTAATGAAGCTTTAAAAATAATTTTAATGAACCAATAAGAGACATGTCATCAAACCAAGTACGGAACTTAGGACCAGGAAAAGAGGCTGAATGGAGTGCCAAAATGCGCACTAAATGCAATAACACATAAAAAATGATGAATTAAGATTATTTTACATTTATAAGTTATAATTGATGAAAGTATAGTAAAAGATAGACAAATTAAAGATAAATCTGTTAGATTTCGGTAAATAGGCCAGGAAATTAATGTAAATAAGGCAATTATAACAGATAATTTCGAGGCTCAACAGTTCTAACGATGCATTGGTCACTGCCTGCGTCAACTCGTGGATCCTCTACTAGACAGGCTGAATTATCCCTATTACAATTTCAGCTTCGGCTTGTTTCTCAGCTGTCTCTTGGTTGTGCTTGCTTTCCTTCTCGTGCAGGGTTCTTACCTACTCCTGGAGCCGCTTGAGCTCAGTGCCTTTGGAAATGTTCTCTTTTATTGGCGGCTTCTTAATTTCTACCTTTACTACCACTACCTGTTGTGCTGCTTTCTGCACTTGCTCGGTAAGCTACTCCATAGTCTCATCCTCGATGAGTTTCTACCATACTACAGAAATTGTTTCCATGGCCTCTGTGTAGACTTCTTCGGATTCCCTAAGCCACCCAACAGCTTGATGTGCCAATTGTTGCCTTTGCTGCACAAATTCGGTGGGCGTGCTCGGCTATTGGTTGGTCTTTAGCTCTTGAACTGGCTTCTTTAGATATGCGACCAGTTTGGATAACCACCTTAGCTTGTGGACAAGTTCTACCTCCAATTATTCCTCATCCTCTGATAGCTCTATGACTGCCGCCCTTATGGCTTCTTCCAGTGAATCCTGCTTCCGCGCTTTTGCTGCCAGGTCTTTGTGTTGTCGCTTGATGACCTGCTTGAGCTTCTGCACTTTCCTGGTTGCCTTGGATGCCTGATATGCAACTGTATTTTCTCAGATTCTCACCTTTATGGCTGTGCCATGATGAATGGAATATATTTGCAGCAATTTCAGCTTAGAGAAATCCAAAGTTAATGTGTCTAAGCTATGGACACTTGCCTCTTTTTCTGCTTCTTCTGTAGAAAATTCTTGCGTGGGTATTTCTATTCTTAAGGGTGGGAGCAGCACCAATGTTTCCAGAGTGTCTGTTGGGTCTACACCATAGGTTTCATCTTGCATGGTGTTGCGCACTCTTGTGATGAACTCTGCCAGCCGTTAACTTTCGTAGTGAGCGAAGCCGTCCAGTTGGTTTGCCTGCTAGGATATTACCCAAATTTTTCTCAGCTACTTCAGCGACCACCTCTCTAAGAAGAGTTAGATCCTCTTCTGCTATGCTAGGGACGTGGGGTCAATTAGCCCGCTGCTTTTTCTTGTGTGGGATTCCCAAAGCTTCCGCATATTCCTCCATGGGCTCTTTGCTCTTTCTTTTTCTACTTATTTCAACGCGCACCACCTCCTCAGCAAGGATGTATTCATTGCTATTATTGGATGGGTCTTGTGCTTTCTCATCGTCTTCTTCTTCTTCTTCTTCTTCTTCTTCTTGGGCATCATTCTTTTGCTCCTAGGTGTTGAAATTGGCGTGGTCCCAGGTAGGGTTTTGCTGCAGAACCCCCTGCTGCGCTTGTTATTCCTCAGGCACCTCCACACACTGGCCAATCCATTCTTTAGGCCATTCTTTGATTTCCCTCTCGATATCTGCATCTCTGAGGATGAAGAAAGTCAAGAGTGCCTACTTATTGGGGGAATTTCCTGGATGCAGGATGATGTTGTGCGGCCCTACCTAGAAGTGAATGAATAAATACCTGGCCACAGTCATAGGTTTCAATCGATATTGCTTGCGCACAATCCTTCTAATCCTTTCTCCTTGGAGGAAGAATGCAAGCTTTGTATCAGCCTTGCGCTTGTTGGCTTTGTGGTCTTAGAGGTTTTGGAATGGTGCACCAAGGAGCTCTACTGGGATATCCATGGATTGATAATTTGGTGGCAGAGTCCATGTTGCAAACAAGATTAGAATTAGAAGCCATGAGAAGTGGAACTTCACCGTGGGAAGCTCCTGCGCATCAACTGCGTCGTCCATCAGTTCATTCAGGAGGAACTAGGACTAGTTAATGTGTACTCCTTGCACACACTGTTCTGCTAGCTCTATTGTTGTGGTAGTGAATTCAATAGGCCTCATCTTGCGCATAAACTTACTACACAAGATTTTTTATACAACCCTTACAACACTGTCATCAATAGAGCTAATGAGGAATCCCTTTTCGATGTGAAAAAGATGGTACTTGCTCTTCATGTCGATCTTGTCTATTTTTTCCCTATCCTTGTGTAGGTACAGGGCCAGGTCGACTCCTTTCCGTGAGAGATCTGTGATGGACGAGACCAGGTCCACCGTTACCTCATATGGCTTATCCAGCTAGAGGTAGCCTCCATGGAAGCATACCATAAGCTGCTTTACATACATCACGATCGGGGCAATGCGACCAAAATGTGGCATAAGGAGCAAGTTTAAGATACCTGACTGCGCCAATCCGCGTGCCCAATCCATTACAGAAATGACGTCTACATTCGATGGTTCACCGGGCCCCACAACCATGAATTTATTTCTAGCCAGCTCCTCTTTTTTCCTGGTGTCGTAGTCTTCAAACCTCAAGTCCTGAAGTTTGGGAGTGATGGTATCCCAAGACCATGTGATGCCTTCTGGAATGGTGGGCTCTTCTAGAAGTTCCTGTGCGTCCACTGGCACTCTTATGGTGCCTAGCTTCATTGGTGACACATATGGAGGAAACAAGTTCTTTTCTTCATCAGTCAGCTCTACTTTTAGTGGTGGTGGTGGTGGCGAAACCAAGTCGGTTCTGTGGGATTTGGGTATCTTCACTGGGGGCCCAAAGGAAGCAGGGAGGTCTGCACTCAAAGGAGCTCTGGTCACAAACACTTGTAAATTGACCGGTTGTGCTGGTGGCTGGGTTGTAGGTACCTGTGTCAACTGGCCTCCTACTAGTGGCGGGCGTGGTGGCCTTTGCGGTGCCTTCGGATTCAGGGGCACCTTCGGCTTATCCTGCGTCTTCTTCATCTTCTTGTCCGGTGGGGTTGGTGCAAGGATGTAAGGGACTTCTACTGTCAGGAAAGGGGAGGTTGGTGAAACAGGGGAGTCTTCACTGTCACTCAATAGCTCAATAATCATGGGATTTGGATATGAGGTAGGGTTCTAGTTCACTCTGAGGGTTTCTTGGTTTATTTGGCTTGGTTCTCTAGTCTCTTGGCTCAGCAAGGAAATGTAAGGGTTACCATGATAGAGGCGAATGATATTTATAGGTGTTTGAGTATCTAGGCGGTGACTGGATGCAATGATGTGCCATCTGATGGAGCACATGGGCTCTTCTTTTGTCTCTTTTACTTACACACTTAGGTTCAGGTCTGTACTTCTCAGGGTAGTTAAGGTTAATATGGTGGATGGGACCAAAAAGCATGTCTCCATTCTCCTCAAACTTTCCAAATTAATGCCACTGAGTTGTCGTGAGCACCAATTCTTATTGAATCCTCATGCATTTAACAATCCGTTGGTGTTTGCTAGTTGTCTTACACTAACCGCCAGTTGTCTTTTAGTTGACTTGTCGTCTGCGAACTTGAATGTGCAAGTGAAATTATGTGCAACCTTTTCCCATCCCCTCATTTCTTTGCGTAAATCCATAGACGCGTACCATCCTCTGGGTGCCATATCAAGAGTATGGATGAAGTGGTGAACCCACTCTTGACACAAGTAGTTCGAGAATGTTGCAGAACGATGCTCCAAGTGTTCAACGGGGTCTGATAACCCTATATACCTTTATGTTACCATTGTGACCTCATCTTTGAACCTTACTTCCAGTAGTCATCTACACTGCGTCCATTCAGTTATAGAGCTTTTGTGTGTACCCCACCATCGCGCATCTGTAGCCTTTAGCGCACATTCCAACACAGATAGTTGCTACGGCTCTATTACTAATTCTTCAAACTCAGTCAAGAATGTTGCCAAGTTGGGAAATCCTTCATATGTAGGCAGTAGCCGTGGCTGAGTTCCTACTTGTCGTACAGACTTAGTGATCTTGGCACATCTCCTCATAGAGACTTCATGTAATTTGTTCTACTAGTTCTCAAGGGCCTCTCCTGAGTCTGATGTACATGAACTCGCACATTTATAGCTTAGGTTACCATCCTCCGTAGGATTAATGTAATCCTCGTTAAGGGCAGTGACATTATAGATGTTATCAAGGTGATCAGTTTGCCCTTCATTGAACACCGGTTCAACGTATCTATGTCCTTCCAATGGGTCGAGCGGCACAACTACCCTCATCTTGTCATATTCAAATGATAGGATCCTTATTTTGAAGTTTATAATGGTTTTATTTGCTATCTCCCAATCGATCCCCAGTAGTGTGGGATATGGGTTAGTATCATTTACTATGTTGATGACTTCGAAGTTCGCAAAAGTGCACAACCCTTCGATATCGACCTGGACCTAACTCAGTCTGCTAATAGGCAGGACCTTTTCCTGATTAGCAAGCCTTAATTGAATTGGGGACCATTCTAGGGGTGGATTTCCCATTATTTCCCATGTCTGGTGCATTAAAATGTTAACATTGGATCCCAGGTCTAGAATGATATAGTCCATTTCATAATCACCAATTTGCGTAGACATCCTGAGTTCACGTCCTGTTTTGAACTTTGTCTGGACACTGTTAACCTTCTTTGCTGGAGGGTATTCCTTTGAAAGCATTTCTATGAGTGCTTCCAACTCTACAAGTGCATCGTTGTATTGGATTAGCGACAAACAACTTGACAGGAATGGTTTGAGCTGACTAACCTTTTATGCACTTTTGCTTGTAGTCTGTCATTCGAATATATTCTGGAATCTCTCAGGGATATATTTCACTTGGCCTAAGGTGGATGGATGCTCTGTTCTGACGAACTTTGGACGTACATCCATGAATGTGCACTTCTGCTCTTGAACATCCAATGGCGCTTTCTTTTGCACGGCGGGCGGCACCTGCAGTTGTGCCTGCGCCATAGGCTCTGTCTGCGTAGCTTGATCTGCACCTGTCACAACACCTCCCCTTGTTACCACAACTACACTTGGTTCTCATGGTTCTACGACTATCATCTATATCTTGGCATTAGCATTCAGGTTGGGAGCATTTGGCATAGGATTTGGTGTTGGGTTAGATTCTCCAACTATCTAGGCTTTCCATCTAGCAATAAGTTGCAGACATTGCTCCACATTGTGCTCTTGTCTACAATATGAGCAAGTCTTCATAGGTTCAGGGCAGTCTCTAGCATAGTTGCCTTACGCTCAATAATTGTAGCATACCACTGGTCCTCTCCCTCGGCCAAATGCTCCTCCTCCTTAGCCCCTATAATTGCCACCCCCCCTTAACTGAGGTTGAGGTAGTTGCGGCAGGTATTGTGGTTGTGCATACTACTATTGATATGGGTTATATGGGGCTGCATTTTGAAACTACGATGCCATCTGAAACTGCTGCACAGGTTGAAACTGAGGCATAGCCTGAAACTGCTGCATAGGCTGAACCTGAGGCACAGCTTGGAACTGGGCTTGATCCTGTTCAATCTTTATTTGATCCTCGATCTTCATTAGATATGCATCTACCATTTTCTCTCTCATAAGTTGGTAGGCCCTGTAATCTTTTTCATCATGGCCTACAGATCTACAAAATTTACAATATAGACTAGCTAGGGTACATATTGTCTTCTGCAAGAACATGCAATCTACGTCGCGTTGTCCTCTTGTCTGGCATATCTTGCACTAGGGCAGCCCTTGGGTACTCAATGGGTTTGGCACACCGGACAATATGTAGTTCATGTAAGTCAGAAAATAATCTTTGGTATGTCCATTGGTCCGGCATTACGTACACAAGAGGTCTTCCTGCACCTCTTTTCCCCTTTTTTATGTCTTGGAGCCGAATAGTCAAATTAGCCAAATGTGACTGAATATGTATCATTCCTATAATGCCATGTCCAATAGGTGAAGCCTCTAGCTTCATTTCCAACTCCAGTGCCTCCGTTTGCATCGCAATATTTTGCTGCATGAGTGGTCCTCTAATGTGTGGTAGCAGCGCAGCAATAAACCACTCTTTATGCTACACGTCTGACATCTGGAAGATTACTTTGGCCAATAGCATCTTGAACCACTGATCAAAGTCCCATACTGTCTCTGTTGGATCCTGTTTAATCTCCTTGATCTCGGTTATACATTGGGACTCAGATTGTGCACCGAATCTCTTCTAGAGTCCTCTGCAGCTACCCGAGTAGTAATACATAGTACTTCATGCACCAATCCAGCACGCAGCCCCACAGAGTCATAATCATTTGTGCTTTTTGGATGTCATCATTGTTAACAAGGTGAACCGTCCACACCACCTCGCAGAGGAACCAGTGCTGTTCTGGATCCTCTATTCCATTCCCATTGAATGTGGGTAGTCTAACTTCTATCCCCACCATTACGGTGGCATTGGGGTTGTTCACTTGGTTCCTGGGATTTTCTAGATTTACTGGGATCACTGATGGGCTTCCTTGCACACCAATCCCAACACTAGGACTACTAGTGTTCACATGCAGTTCAGGTGAGGAACTTCTAGGTATCACTTTAGTGGATCTCCTTGGAATGTCATCGTCACGTCATATCTTTGGTGTCTCTACAGAATCTTTCGATCCTACTCTCTTAGAAATCAGACTATACTCCTCCTCTTCATCGTAGGACGCTTCGTTTAGGTGTGACTCACATCCATATTCACCTTCCTTGGGCAGGCTATAAGCTTTCCTACCTCCTGTTACCTTCCACCTCTTTTCTAACCTGAACCTCCTTCCGCTTCTTAAGAATCCAGTGTCCAACTCATCTTCTGAGATCTTTGGGAATATTTCTTCTTGATACCTTCCATATTACTCCTAAAATTTACACAGCATATCCCCCTCACAGACCGTGCGACTCAATCACTGAGTTGTCAAATACCCTTTTTATAAAGGAGCATTTTAATCCATAGGTTTATATACATAAGGTACCTTCCCCGAGGTCCTTGGAAAGAATGTCTCTCTACCTCGCTATACGAGGTTATCGCTTCCACAGCAAACTTAGTAACATATCCTTCTAATATGCTATCAATCCAAAAATTAAAATCTCTGTAAATAGGGTTACTTACTTGTGCTACTTCTTGTGTCAATAGGTCAGTCCATTCAACTAGTCCTCTTTGCTGAAAGTTAGTCTGTCAGGTCGCTAACTCCGACAACCATTCTTGCAATACAACAGGGAATTCTATGAAAAAATATCATGGTATCTGAATATAGATATCACTGCAACCAGTTCTCAGCGCTTAGTCGCAAACCCTGGCTTTCCTTTTGCATGAATATCAACGTATTTGACTCCAGCGACTCCTTGATTTCAGTCTTAGTCGGGTGCCACAACATTTCCCTCGTTTTGATCGATAGGGTCCTAGCAATGGAACCATTTGTTGGCCACTTTTCCTAACTCGTGCGGCCTAGGTTCTGCGCAGCCCGTCAACCCAACAAACACCCAAGGTACCAGTCCGACGGAGCAAGCCCCATTGTCAACGCTCGTAGAGCAGGCGTGGTCTCACCCGAGATATCTCTTCAATGGATAACTACTGGAATCATGTTTCTGCGATTGGTGAGGGATTATAGTCCCTTGGCGCGTGACTAAGGATCTCGACCAAGTCGCGAGGATGGAGTCATTTCCACCGAATTGTAGCACACACCATGCATATCTTTCATTAACTACTAATGATGTGACATAGATTCGGCCTTAGTACTTGAAACATAACTGAATATAAAGACAAGCTAACAGACAGGTGTAGTATAACATACACGCAAAAATGATTGCGCTGTAAACATAAACTAATAATCAAATGTTGTGCATAATAACCTATTTATGCATTCAGACTCTTATTGACAGTGCGTGATTCATGCAACCATAACAGAACTTGCATCATAAGCATAAAAAATATACATAGGAAATCATCAACACACAGGGGAATTCACATGGAAACCCATCTGGGAAAAACCACAAGTTGCTCTTCATCTAGCATGAGAAATATATGGTGCCTTCAGCTTGCATTTAACTACATACTATCCTAGATCTAGCTGTCCGCTCATAATCTCTTTTGCTCTCATGCTCTCTGTCTTATTTCTCCTACTCTACTGCTACCATCTACTAATCTGCACATAGCCTGGATTGGCTTCTCTAGCATCTGCACCTCTGTAGCAGAGCTTCTCTTCTACTGCACTACCTCTCACTGCATCTTATAGACTTTCAACTACTCTACCACTCAGATCTCACAGCTTCCCTCGGTTCTCTCGGAGATATTTCCTCTATTAACCCACTTAAAGCAACTAATAGTGATCGGCTAGCCATCATTGAGTAAGCTAACACCAACTACCAATCTAAAAAGAAACCTTCTAACTATTGAATCCCTCCTCTTTATACTGTTTTACATGACCACGCAGGGTCGACTACATACAGGCAGTATGCTAACTATCACCATCAGCCGCCCCTCAGGCTACAGCTATAGCGATCATGACCTGACACGATGCACTAACGGACTTACTTACAACAGGAATTCACTCATGTGGCATCCACCAACTTAACCCGAATTCAGCACCCACGATCATCTTGTCGCTTTCAGCCATTATTCTGCACTTGTGCTACTACTTTACCCTGCTAGCATCTTCCTTCCACGCGGTTCCCTTTTCTGCACAGGTGACCTCTTTTGCGCCTATTCCTTCTTCTACGTAGCTTTCCTCATTCGTCGTTTCCTTAGTCCACGCAGATTTCCTTTCTTGTGCTTATACTGTGGACTGATTCTTGCATGTTTCTTCACTTGCGCTTATTTCCTGCGCACTTTCCCCAGGCCCAACAATCATTCTTTATTTTTGTAAATATATTTACTTTCTTTTTATTTCTCCCCGTTGGGCCACAAACCCGGAGTTATAATTTTTTTTCAAATATTTTGTGTCACAAACCCAAAGTTATTTGTTTTTTAATAGAGGGTCACCAACCAACAAACTGATTTCTTGAAAGCCTAATTTTTCTTGTCACTTGCAGACCACAAATGAATCGAAAAGAACAACTCTGATACCAACTGCAAGGAACCCAATGGGTTACTTGATGTTAGCATCCATGATAACAAGTAAATTCATATAAGGATAAATACTTCTTATTCATATATTCATATTTTATAACATTACATTACATATATTCTCGATATACATTTGGTGTATGCATAATACACATATATGATAAGTCATGGCCATCGGGAAGGGATATGACAACTAATAATTATGAAATATGATAACTAATAATTACAATATATAATATGGATTTATATACTTGTATTGAAATATAAATGATTGATAATTATTACTAATAGTAATATACTTAGGAATATTACATATACTGTGAGTTCATCTTCATATATTTCCAAGATTTTTTTGCATAAGGTCTCTGAAGGCATAATCCATGGGTCTTTGGAAGATAGTGCCTACATTCAATAGACCAAAAGGAATTCTCAAATATTCATATGTGTCCCATGGGGTGGTGAATGTTGTCTTGGCTTTGTCTTCTTCCTTCACTGCAACCTTATTGAAATCAAAGAATCCATTTAGGAAGGATAACATTTGAGAACCCGTGATTATTTGCAGAAGATGTTCCATGTTTGATAAGGGGTAGTTATCATTTATTAATACTTCATTCAAATTTCTAAAATCCACACAAGTCTATATTTGACCCATTTTCTTTTTGGTAGGTACTAGATTTTAGAGCCATTATGAATACACGATCACAGAAATAATCTTGCCCTCTACCATGTTTTGCAGATCTTTTTGGACCGACAAGATCAACTTGATATTTATTTTCCTTAACTTTTGTTTGTAAGGATGAGCATCCTTCTTCAATGGTATGGCATTCTTCATGATGTCCCTGTTATAAGTCTTCAAGTTGTTGTATGACCATGCAAAAACATATATGAACTGCTTGATCAAATTTTCAAATTCCTTCTTCTCCCATGAAGTAATATCTTTACCAATCTTCACGATCATTGGGTTCTCGGGAGACCCAACATTTATTTCCTCATATTCTTCAGGGTGAGGTACTTCTTGTTCCTTCTTTCTATATTTATCATTTCTGTCAAAGATATTTTCCATTTGAATTATGTCAGTCAGAATAAGGTTTTTCTTTTCTTTGGTTGGAGAACCTTTCTCATCCTAATCAATTTTGTAGTTGGCAAAGTGCAAAATTTTTCATGAACCTATGTATTTGTTTTTCATCATAAAAAACCTACTAATTTCCCATATTATTGGGCATGGATGGCGTGAACACCACTTCCATCTCTTCCTTCGGAAGACCGCCTCATTGAGATAAGTGTTGGATTTTACAGATCCATACCCAATTTAACTGTTCTAATCATTTATGCAATTATTACTGAAAATACGCTAGATATCAACAAAACAACACAACAAAAAAACTCAGGAAATCACAACTTTAACACTTTAGATTTACCTTGGAAAACCCCAAATAGGGAAAACTAACAACAGATTGATTTTTATTAATAAAAAAAACCTTGGGATCCCATCCTAGGATAGTGGCCCACTGAGGAGTAATGCAATGAAATAATGATAGAAAATAATTCCTCAAGATCAGTCCTTTGATCTTTGGTTGCTAACCCTTGGTTTCCTCTTGCTTTGTTCCTCTCACCTCTGCCCCTACACCTGCACACTTTGATGATAGTCCTTCTTCAACTAATCAATGAGATCTCATTCACTTTGTGTGACTTGTGATGTGTCATACTCTCACTTAGGAGCCTCTTATAACATTAAATTATGCAAATACCTAAATCCAATACCATGGACTACCAAATACCAAATACCATGGACCTTGTAGTTCACTTTTATAAAGTAATACAAAAGTGCATTCATTTTAATAGTTCACTTAATTAAAGTGAAACTCCTAAGTCTAAGAGGTATTTCTGAAGTACCTATCAAATGCTACAAAAATAAAAACTCCCTCTTAGTGAGGAAGGCACTTCTCTAAGAACTACGTGTAACTAGTTCTCACTCTGACCCCGACACACTATTGCTCACATCATCATGTACATCGTCACTCCTACAACCCTGCTAATTAGCTACTCCTTGTTTATTGGAAGACACAAAATCAATGATTCTACATGTGTTGCATATCAGTGCTAAGAAGTTTGAAAACTTTGTCAAAGGTTTTCTCACCCTCATTGTGCTCCTAGAATCATGTTCCTGCACCTGAGCATTCATCAATGTCATCTTGTACCAACTAGGTCCCCGGGAAGGACTAGAAGGGAAAAAATCCCTCTTTCCCTTTGAAATTCTAGTCCACATACTGAAATTTTGTAACCTCTGCTCACCCTTTAAAGTCTTCTGATCCTTGATCTCTGTCACTAACATCGATCCATGATCCAAGATACCCTTGAATCCAACTACAGGTTTTCCTTGTAACATGTAAAATTTACCATCTATAAAACCAAGAACTCGTGCTGAGTCTATGCCAGATCCTATCTGTAGAATGAGAACTTGTCCCCTCTCAAAAGAGGGAGTCCAAGTTCATCCTGAGCTCCGGTACATACAACAAAACTGTCACCTCTAGAGATCCTCACAACTCTAGTTGAGACCTGACTATTCCAACTCCCTTCACAACATAGTTGGCTTGAGTGCCAAGCTCCACATGCAAATCTAGGTCTATCCCTAACAACCTAGTGAACAACTCATGTGTCTCCAGCATATGACGAGAACCCCCACTATCCACAAAATAGGCACTGTTGAAAAATATGTCATAAATACAAGAGTCTAACGAGAAATCCTTCTTGAACTTCTTAACAAACTCTTTCTCTTGAAATTCAATAACAACTACTACCTACTAAGACTTATTCTTCTCTTTCTTTCATTTTGGACACTATGAAGCAAAGTGGCCATACTTATGGCATGCAAAGCATTTTATTTTTCTCATCTCCTTCTTCTTCTTCAACCCCTATGAATTTGTTTTTTAACCTGTAATGTTCTTGTTCCTCTTTTCCTAACTGGAAAGAGAAACATTCTCCTCATCCTCCTATTTTCCTTCAGATAAAAACTCCTCCTGAATCTCCTCTTGCATGAATTGATCCCATATCTTCCAATTAAGGAGTTTATCCTGTGCAACGATACCTTTGACGAAATATTCCCGTGGCTTAGTGAATCCATTCATGGAAATCCTCACCAACTCTAGATCTGCTACTCAGTCAACACCATCTTCATGTTTTGGTTGTTACTCTAATACAAGCCTATCAGAATGTCCCACATCGCCTTGGCTAATTTCTTCTTGGCTATGTGAGGGATCAAATAATCCTCCACCATGTCCAAGATAATCCTCCTAGAATTCACATATTTCAGGTTGTGATCCTCTAGGTCCTTAGGATATGTCAATGAGATAATTGTTGTGCTTACTAACTCCCACAACCCGTTCTCCATGAGAACCATCTTGACCCTTTCCTTCCAAGGGCTATAGTTGGAGGCATTCTCCAACCTGTCTTCAAACATTATTACAACAACCATTTTTAACTTGATTTTGTTGCTTCCCAGACCTGCTTCCCAAAAATTTTCTTGGCAGCCAGCGCTTTGTTGGGTGCTTCCTAGTGTCTTTTCTGCAGTTTCTAGGCACCCAAATTTTTTTTGCAGTCTCCACAATTGCTCTCTGGGATTGCTAGGATATTTTCTATATGATGCACAAATTTTTAGGAAAGTTGCAAGTGGTTAATTGTCTTATTCAAGCTATTATGTAGCTGCTCTACGGCTTCCTTGGGCTACCCAAAAATTTCCTAGGCACTGCTCAACTGACTTGGTAGCTGCCTTGGGTTTGCTCAATTTCTAGTAGTTTTTTCGTCTGGAAATTGGATTATGATGATTTGATGCACGTTATACTGGTAAATAGATGGCTGCCTCGTTCGACCTCATTTCCACTATCAGTCCCACTCTTTTGTCAACACTGGTGACTAATCCCTTCACCACTTTCCACCTCCTAGCCTCACATCCCTTCTCTATCAGTTGACTCCCTCAACCATAGTTCTTTTGCACCCCATCCTATGGATAGTCAGTAGCTCACTTTTTGTTTTCCATTTCTTGCTATCCATGGCCTAGTTGTCTTGCAACCAACTACCTCTTATTTTCTCGGTTTACTCTCAAATGAATCTTCTTCTCCCTTGTATCCGTACATGGCCTCAGCTCTGTGTAGTTCAAACTCATGTTTGTTTCTCAATCCGCTTCCTCTAGCCTACATGAGCCTAGCTATATGCTCTCACCAACTCCTATGCCCGATTTGTTGGCACCTCCAACACAACCCATAGGCCAGCCTTTCTCTAAGTATATCCTCTATGCCCTTCATTATCGAGGACACCTTCCACAGTTTGATCTTCTTTTAGCTCGATCTTAATCCTCAATATGTGTGACCTCTATGCCCAATCCTTGTTGGAAGGAACTTGTATGTATGGCTGCACATATTATACGACGACCATACCATATGATTACTTTCCTTTCCTATTTTTATTTCTTTGTAAATCTATGTCAAATAGTGATCTCTCGCTAAAAGTGGAACTGACTTTGATATATGGTATCTAATTTAACAAATCTAGACCTGTTTAATAGTTCTAATAATCTATGCAATTATTACTAAAAAAATGTGTTATATCTCAACAAAACAATGCAACAAAAAAAGTTAAGAAAAAACACACATTTGACACTTCAAATTTACCCTGGAAAATACCAACTAGGGAAAAACCATCAACATATTGATTTTATTAATAAAAACCTTGGGCTCATGTCCTAGGATAATGGACCACTAAGGATTAATAAAATGACCCTTTCTATGTTCCTCTGACCTCTACCCTTTCACCTACACACTTATATGACATTCCTTCATCAACTATTCAACGAGATCCCACTCACTTTGTGTGAATTGTGATGTGTCATCCTCTCACTTAGGTTGTGTCTTATAACATTAGATTGTGAAAATACCTAGGGAAAATACCATGGACTACCAAATACCATTGGTCCTCTAGGTCACTTTACATAAATAAATACCAAAGTACATACACTTTAATAGTTCACTAAATTAAAGTGAAACTACTAAGTTGGAGAGGTATTATGGATGAATCATGTATACCAGACACTTGGCCTATGCAAAATTCCATGTCTGATGCTACAAAAAACAACAACAACTTGGAGGTAGAAACTGCTAATGCATCTATTTGTTGATTATGATCCTCAAGAACCACTTCTAATTATATAGCAAGGAAATATTCCATGGCAAGATAAATCACATTCTTGTACCTTTTTAATCTTTCATTTTTACATGCAAACTTTTCTTTCACTTGCATAACAATAAGATTAAAGTCTCCAATAATTTTCAATAACACAATATCACAATCCTTAGCTAATTCAAGTCCATGCAGTAGGGATTCATATTTAATGACATTATTAGTACCATCAAATTTTAAATGAAAATAAAAGTGAGAAGTTTCACTAGATGGAGAATTTAATACAATATATACACTAATAACTGATCAGGATTTGGTCTCATCGAAGTGGATCGTCCAAAACTAGTCGATATTCCATTGAGGGAAAACATCATTGGCGAAGATATTATAGCACCCCAAACCATCTTGGAAACAAATGAACTTGTTCTATTGATCTTCTAGATGTTCTACATGATATATTCTCATTGGTTCTTTGTGTAGTGTCACGAATGACCCTTCTTGTGTCAGAATGGTGGCATATGTCAAATCCACCTGTATGTTTCCATCCAATTTTGTGGCACATTCTGGATAACAACATACCTCATGCTTCTAGAATATTAATGACAACAAATTCCATCAACGATTCTATGGCGGGATGTGTTGCGAGAGAAACTGGAACATCCTTAATCAATTGATAGACTTTAACTTCCATGGAATCCATGTCACAAATTTTTCAATATGGTCTTGTGACTTTCAACCCCAACTTATACAATATGGGGAAAGACATCAATGTTGTTGAGGCCGCGTGACGAGGGGTTCACTCAGTGAACTTGATGCATAGCATGACCATTCACAAGATATTAAATAATATCCCTAATTTCACTAAATATTAGAAAATTCCTCCTAAAATTGTATTGTTGAACCCCCTCCCAATATACCTTTCCAATTAAGAAACCCCCTAGTTTCACCATGTAGTCATCAATGTTTATCAACCCATTTTTAATACCCCCTTTATATAATATTATCAAATTGTAACAAGCAAGAGACCTAATGCATCTTAGTTTAAGCAAATAGGATGCTAAAGAAAATAATAATATAATGCTAATAACGATCCCACTAGGATTGCAGGGGCGACCGATCAATTTGTAGAGTTGGATAGTGGAATACCTAGCAAAATAGTAATGGAGAGTAAAAGAAAACCCAGTAAAGAGATCAATGCATCAAATAATGTAAAATACTTATAATCTAATAGTCAGTCCAATTCTTAGAAAATATGAGAATTGTAGATGTTTCACCACACATCCTACCAATCTACCAATTTTATATCATGTAAATACAATTATATCCACAGAGAGCTCATGTTTTCTACAAGATCAATAAATTGAATTCCATAAAAATGCAAAATTGAAACCCTTTCGTGGATGGACTTTCCTACCTTCCTATCAAAACAAACATCATTGATGTTTGAACTCAACTGAACATAGAAAAATTCCTCTTACTTTCCAATAACACCATATGATCATGTGTATAACTTGGATTAGGTCATTCACAAGGTGCAATGAATTGCCTCCAATTCCTCTACATTTATTCTTGCAATCAAGGGAATTAACAACATTTAGTTACTTTTTTTTTACAGGAGAGGGGAAAATCTCCATTGTTAAGTTTCAAGCATGCAATATTTATAAAGATACACAAATGGTGAAACTTAAATGATACCATTTCATGGTAGCGATAACACATAGGGCATGTAAATAAGGATTTAGATTTTCAACTATGTTTATGTTAGTTTTAATACAATATTAAGACATATGTCTCAAGCATATATGGATTGAAATTGCAATTATGAATGTGAAAAATATAACTCAATATGACAACTATTCCTAACTGGGAATGTGAAAATGTTAAAGAAGAATACAAAAACTTATCAACCACTTCCCAGCTTCACCATTCAAAGAAAGATAAAAGCAACTGCAAAATACATTAGGTGCTTGGGTTCTACTCATTCTTTTCATGTAGTTCGTAAATTTATCCCAATGATCCTTACCTATAATAGAATTTTTTATATTAAACATATGCAGCTTACTAAACTTTAGAAGATCATTTGAATAACAAGGAATGTTAGTGAAATCAAAAGGAATATCCAAATCATCCACAAAAGTAGCCATTGGAATATTAAACAAATGATGGCTATTAGGTAAAAATTGAGAAGATTGACGATTATTTACTTTCCTTACATGATGACGATGCCTCTTTTTATGATAAACAAATTCATAATGAAAGTCAAATTTAACCTCACCTTGGGGTTTTTTTCTAGTTGAGAACCTTCTTTGATTTTGATTTGGAGTCACCACATAGAAATAGTAGAGTTATTACTTTAAAAAATAGTTCTACCAAGTACAAAAAAAATCGCCTCTAAAAATTGTTGTTCTTTCTAGATATATAGGGATTTGATTCAACAACTTCAATATGTTCTTGGAAACGACGCTAAAAAATGTTACCAAAAAATTTAGAACTCTTTCACGATCGAAGATAAGTGGACCCAATTCAAGTACATAGACTCAAGTAAGGTATGCAGGCCCAGTAAAAATATGTGGACCTAGTGCTATGATTGGAAACTATTTAAATAATTACACCCAATGTCACATTGATGTAACTCCATTCCTATTTAGACCCAAATCCTTGTGCCAAGGGAGGCTCCCCAAAACACGGTAAGGATAGTTCTATAATAACACAATAAGAGACAATTATATCCCTACAAAATATTCCCATCGTTAGTAGACTAGTGCCTAACAGAAACAATGAAATATAAGTACAAATAACCCTTAGAATTGAAAGGTTAGGAGCAATAAATGAGATTCAATTCACTTCTGCAATTTTTACAATAAAAATAAGCAATAGAAAAATGAAAATATCTCCCAAACCAACCATCGAAAATAAGCAAACTTTACTTCCAAACAAGTAGTAGTGAGGAGCGCACCTAATATCCCAAGAGAACACTTGTTTTTATGCATGAATTGGTAGAGTTAGCACTAATTTACCCTACAAGTCTGCAACATACCCCATTCGAAGCAATTCATAAAATTCCTTGGCCTCAAATCCCCCAATGGTTCTCTTGAGCGACCTTGAATTTGACTCAAATTTCTCTTTTTTTTATGATTTATTATCTATATATGAAATATACTATTGCAATTAACAACTTCATAAAATAACAATTAATATAATCTATGGCACAAAAAGATAACTATTTTTGGATTTTTCGAAAATATGAAAATTTTAGGGTTTTCACAATATATGATTTTTTTTGTATTTTTTGCATAATATAGTATATAAATTTGATAAAAGAGATTCCAAGTGAATATGAGGGAAATAAATACCTAAGTATTTTCCCTTCAAGGACACTAAGGAATCACCATGAGCATTCTTCTCAAGAATTAATAATCCTATTTTGATGAATTAGGGAAAAACTGAGAAACCCTGGGTTATGTCAATCTTGACCTAATCAGGGAAAAAAAGGTGCCAAATTCCTAACAAGAGAGACCCTCCAAGGATGGATGTATCACTTACAATACATAGCTTTCATGTATTAAAATCCCTAATTTACTCTTACCTTGGATGTCTCCAGCAGTGCAAGAGAAAGATAACCATAGATCTTACCATAAATAAAGAAAAGGGAGAAAAGAGTACCCTCCCAAGAATCTCTTTCCTTAAAAAATCCTTGCAAAATTAAATATCAACATCAAACACCGAGAAATTGCACAATGAAGCCTTAAGAATGCTAAGAAGAGAGTGCACACCACTTTATCCCAAGTAGACAAGATATAAATAGAAAATATTGTATTTGATCTCATGATCTTGAATTAAAATGAGGAGTTGACTTATTTATATGCATACTATGCCAACTTAACCTCAATTTGAATCTAACCAACATAAATTATTTAAAATAACTTAAAATGCATTTTTTAGGGTTTGTCACCCACAAACAGGGTACTAATCCTCATACAACATGAAATAATGATAAAATATGATAAAAATTGTTGCAAGTTAATGAAATGTTGAGCTTGGGAGGAGAGTGTTATGCCCCCATATAACCCTAATATTGTTCTTTTTCCCTCAAAACCCTCCTCCTTTAGGTGGTACAACCTTTTCAAAGGATGACATCATCATCAATTTGGCTTGCTTGAGCCAAGAGGAGGACCAATACATAATAAAAATAGGTCAAAGTGGGCATAATTAGGTGTACTAAAACATGTATCACATCCCTTACATGAAAAACCACCTTCTACAAAGCATAAAAATGAGTGTGGTGGGAGCCCCTAATCAATGTGTCCAAATGGAATCATCCCAAGAATCACCAAACACCCACCTAGGGCCCAAATGGCCCTCAATGAAGGGGGACCTCTACCCATCAAAGGGAAGTCATCAATGCCACTTAGCCAACAATTACTAAATGGAAACCAAGAGGACTTTCCATTACCATACCATGAGTCTTAATCCGCTGTAAACCGACACTCTACATAAATCAAGCCCAAACTTGGCCTTTACATAGAAAAAAAGACCCCTCCTCTATGGTAATATGGCATGGAACACTGTAGAGTATATGGACAGTAACACCTTGAAAAACTCACTCTTTTTAGGGTCAATAAACAAAATTTATATTTGAATTATGTCAAGTACCACTTCCAAATGTCCTACATGCTCCTTCATATTTTTACTAAAAATCAAGATATCATTAAAATAGTTTATGCTAAATTTTCCAATGTGCAATCTAAGTACCCGATTCATGGTTCGCATGAAGGTATCTAGAGCATTGTTTAAGTTGGATGGAATAACCACCCAATAAAATACACAATCCTTGGTTTTGAAAGCAGACTTCCACTCATTTCCTTCACAAATTTGAATCTAATGGTACCCACTTTGAGGTCAATCTTGAAGAAGATCTTACCCCTAACAAGCAGCCTAGTAAATAATCCATTCTTTTCATTGTATATCAATACTTTAAAATGATTTTATTCATGGCTCTAGAGTCCATACATAACCTCCATTTCCATCCTTTCTGGGGGGAGAGTAGAGTAGGGATGGCACACATGATCATGCTTTCACTTACAAATCCATTTTTCAATTATTTTGTTATTTGCCTCCTCATTTTCTAATATTCTAGAGGAGTAATCCTGTAAGCAATATAATTCAAAATTTTTGCAGTTGGAATTAGATCAATTTGATGAGTAATGCCTCTTGAAGGAGGCAAGTTCGTCGATTGGTCAAAGGGTGTCAAATTTGAATATTATTGTAGGTATTTCTACGCTTCTAATTGAACAATTCAATGAACTTCTTGGGGGTGTAATAGATAACAGAGCTCACCCTTAGAATCTTCGGAAAACTTCTTCCAACCCATTGTAATCAAGGATGGATTTGTTAATTCACTTGATTCTTGTTCTTTAGGTGTCTTCCCTCGTGCTGTACTTTATAATTGTTTTCTTTTCCATGATGAACTAAATTCTAGTCATATTGTGAAGATATACCCAATAGAAATTGGAAATCATCCATTGACACTAAATAACATAACACTTTGTCTTCATATGGTTTAATTTTGAAGTTAATGAGGCAATATCGATTTACATGCACACTATTATCCTTCTTCAATCAATAAATTTTATATGGATGTGATTTTGGAATGCAATTAAGTTGTAAATTTTGCACCATTTATGTACTTACTAGATTATCAAGATATCCTCCATCTATATTCACTTTGCATACTTTGTAATTTCACTTGCATTTTGTCTGAAACACTCTCTTCCTTTTCCATTCAAATTTGGGGTTCTTTGTTTCTAGATATCAAGGTTCTCCTCAACATTAAATTATATCATGTTTTTGGTTCAAATTTTTATGTTAGAGACTCTTCTTCTTCTCCTTATTGGGCCACCATCAAAATTTTTGGGTTTTGAGGGAAGTTTATAGCTTTATGGGATTTGCTACATCTAAAACATATCAAGGGATTCCAAATTTCAAAACAGGGTTTCCTCATCCTCTGCCTTTGAGATATACCCTTCCTTGGAGCTATGGATTAACATTTCCCTTCGTTTCTTATTCATTGGTAAGTTTGTAGAAACTCCCATTCCCTTAATGAAATTGTTGCCATCTCGTTTAATTGTTTCTTTGTCTCACCTATTCAATTTTCCTTTGCTTTCAAGGCCAATTGATGTGCCTCATCCACAGTGTTAATTTTGAGAAGGGATAGCTCATCTCGGAGTTGAAATCTAATCCCATTAATTTATCTTGTTGATTCATTCTCTCCATATTCATAAAAAAACAATCCTAATTTGTAACGTCAAATATTCTTCAGTATAGCATGATACATGTTACTCCTATCTTAGATTTTGAAATTCCTTAAAACGTGTTTGCTAATAATTTGAGGGTGTAAACTTAGTATTCAAATGTTTTAGCATCTTTGGAAACATTCAAATATTCCCCTTTCCTTGTCTTCTCCAAGCATTCTAGAGGTTCTCCCACCATATATCAACATGATACTTCATTTTTTATGTTGCAACTTTAGCCCTTTGTGGGTTAGTTTACTCATTCCCTTCCATCTCATAGTATTTTTATAACTCCTGAATCCAATCGTCCAAGAACACTTATGGATTCAATTCACCTTTAACATATGGGACTTTAACATTATATATGGTTCCTTGTTTGGCTATATATTCAATAAGTCATTCCATGGGATCCACAGATCCAACTCGAACCCTTTCAACTTATATTTCTTCCTAGAAATCCTTAGGACACAACCTAGTCTCAAGTGTCTCTAACTGTTTAAGTACTTCCTCTTCTATATTCACTCATTTTCTTGCATTCATATTTCCTCTTCCTCCCTAATTCAGATGGACTCCCCTCTAGGACATTGTGGTTAGCTCTGATACTTGATGTAGGTAATATCCAATTCACCACAATTCAATTCCTCAATATAGTCCACTACTATGCAATTACTCTATTTCCAAAAATGCAAAGCAACTCCTGAAAAACAAATGAACCTACAAGAGTATTGACAATAAAGCAGAGAAAAGTCCAAACAGTCAAAGTATATACGACAAACATAAGAATAATAAACACTACATATCATAACAATGATTATTTATTCATTACACACTTGATTACAAATCGAAACGTGCATAAAACTAAAACCAAACCTATCACCATCTGAACATATTTTTCAATCAACTAAGAACTTCATCTGTGGGCCTACATCGCCATCTTCTTCCCTTCTTCCCTATCCTTTTCCTAAAATTATTATCTACCCTTTTATTTGCTTGACCCTGGAGAAAGAAATTGAATAGTAGCTAATTTTAGTAAAACATATCCCCAAAAATAACGAGTAGAGAAATAAACTACTGAAACATGGAAAAATTATGTTAAGGAAGATGCTACACATCCCTAAAAATACTAACCAAAAAACAAACTACTAAAACATGGAAGTAGTCAATTAAGGAAGATGATTTGCATCAAATACCAAAATATTCCTGATGATGTTGAAAGAACAGAGACAAATTTTTATCCCATGGGATAATTATTTATGTGTTTTTCCAAAAAAATATTCACTAATTTCCATTTTTTTCTAAAATGATTCGCCTAAATTCCACGAGATAATTTTATTTACTCTAAAGATCACCAAATATTTCCAAAACTATATAAAATCCTTATAAATTTGAATATTTTTACAAAAATATCACTAAACATTTTATGGTTGAAAAATTGAGAATTAGTAAGATTGGCCAAGTTTTCTACACTTTAAGAGAATTATGGATCATTAAAATTAATTCCCCCCTTCAAAAAATAGTGTAGCAATATGGAAATCATTGAAAGTTTTGATGCAAGAGATAAAGACAGTCATTTGGGAAAGTAACAAACAATGATAAAAGTTCAATCATGTTTTTGGCATGCGAGATGAATCTTTCTAATAAAATACATGCAGATAGAATCTCAAGGTCGATAAGGGAGAGAAATTGGTTTATAGACATCGAGGTTGTGATGAAAATTTTAGCACGGTTACATGAAATGCATTGATAAATAAAGACATCTACAAATTTGTGCATGGATTTCCAATATAAGAATTGTCTACATGATGGAGTGCTTTATGAGTACCAAATTGCCATCCTTGCGTTGGGGAATGGGATCCACAAGGAGTATTAAGCAATCTAGTGGGCGGGGAACAAAGATATAGTTTAATTATTAATTTAACCATCCCATATATGGTAGTATAGGAAGGGGGTTTGGTTAATAATGTTAGGGATCTACAAAGAATGGATAGTGTGCTAAATAAAGGGAAAGTAACAAACAATGACAAAAGTTTAGTCATGTTGTTGGAATGTGGGACGAAGCTTGCCAATAAAATCCATGGAGATAGAATCTAGAGGTCAATAAGGGAGAGCAATGTGTTGATAAACACCAAGCTTGTGATGAGCAAGTTTAACACATTTACATGAAATGCATTAACAAATAAAGTCATTGACAAACTTGTGCTTAGATTTCCTATCATAAATGAGTGTCTACATGATGGAGTGTTTTCTAAGTACAAAAATGTCATCCTTAAGATAGGGAATGGGGTTTCTAAAGGAGTATCAAACAATCTAGTGGGAGGGGCACATACAGTTAGTTTAATTTCTAAAGCCAATAAAGAAAACCTTCCCATATATGGTAGTATAGGAAGGGGGTTTGGTAATTGGTAGGGTTCTACAAAACATGGATTATTGTGCTAAATTAAGGGTTAGAATGATACCATACATTCTAATTTCTAGAAGCTATGCAATGAACATTTTTAATGTGCATGGCCTATGTTTGACGGTGACCATGCAAGTCTACCATTTTATTGACACTGTGTTTCTTGTGTTTAGTGATCAAAAGAAATCACTGGATATAGGAAGCTCATTTGAGATGGTATTGTTCCTTCAATTCCTACTGATAATTTAAGAGAATGATAAGATGCTTATCAATGCATAGGATGGTCTCCTTACCCAGAATATAATGTCTACATTGTTTTAGTGCACGATTAACTAGTGCATATAACTCTTTGGAATAAGCATTGTAATCGAGCTTTATTGTAAAAAAGGAGACATGATGTCCCTTGAATTTAAGAATGACACCTATGGTGAGTTGAGATGAATATTCCCCCAATGTCAAATCACATTGTAAATTGGGAAGATGAAGAATTAGTGTGACACAAAATGTTGCCTTTAGTTCCTCAAATGCTTTCTAAAATATTAGTGATCAATTGAAAGATTTGGTACTAGAGCACTAATGTAAGGGAAATTATGGTTGTAGGGGACTCAAAAATTGTTGTGAGACTAGTCCTCAACCTCTCAATTGCAAATTCCATTGGGATAAATAAAATCATCCAAAGTTCCTTGGATCTAGATATGATGTTTGATTCCATAGCCTTCTTCCAAGTGCTTCGATGAAAATAAAAAATGAGATCGACTATCCATTAGTGAAATACAATTGAAGGAAGATGTTGAGAATAAAGGAGGGGCTCCAATCTATGTACCCATTCCCTAAATTAATCATTTTAGGGATGGAACTAGGATTTGATGGAAAGTGGATGTGTTTTTTGGATTGAAAGGACAAGAAATTCAATCATTTAATATTCCTCATCTCTCTTGTACAGAACATGCAACAAGGATAATTATAGGGAAGGTTGTGAGAACACTAGTAGAATTTGGGAAATAAATGACTAGGTTACTAAAAAGTTAGTCATGACAACGTTTTTAAGCTAAATACTACTAAATTTGAGCAACACAACTAAAATGACTAGATTAAATGACTAATTTAGTCATGGAAAAAAAATACTACTAGATAATAATCGACACAACTAAAAATGACTAAAAAATGATTAATTTTAGCAATTGCAAAATGTAAAATGAAAAATTCAATTTGTAATATTTCTATTGTTAAGGCTAGAAAAGATGAAAAATAGAAAATAGAAAAAAATGTGAGCGGAAAGGGAAACCACGTTTGGGAAATTTCGGAGCACTGTAGAACATGTAAATTGTTTTCCATTTCATCTGATTGGGCTCAAGCAGAGTTCATGCAAGCTAATTATATTGATTTTGGTAAGAGGGATTCAAGCCTTAAGAGCCTCCAAAGTCCCCAAGGTTTTTCTTCAGAGAGAGGGATTCAAGTTGTTCAGAAGGACAAATATGGATAAAATATGTTTAAAATAGAGGATGGATTTAAATTCAATCTAAAAGTTTATTCTTGTTTGAATCAAAGATTTTATGTAGATTTGATATTTATAGGTTAGTACACAAATTCCTCCCCTTTCCTCAATGTTTTATGGGCAATGTTTGATTGTATGATGCTACCATTCTTTCTGTGTTTTGATATTTCCTTTCTATAAGTTTTTGGGTCCATGCAATAAGATCACTGGAGATTTAGGGTAATGTGACAGTGCATTATACAATACAAATACCTAGAAGTAAAATATTATAGTAGTATGATATGTCATTTATTTAGGGTTTTACTACATTAAAGGAACGAGAAATCAGCTTGGTTATCCCAATATCAATGCGAACAATTTGCATCAAGAAGATCATGTTCATGTAAATATTTGTAATTGGTTAGTAATTTGATTAGGTTGTGGTATGACAGTAGATTGGTGGGAGTTTATGTAATGACCCCTACATCAATTTGTTTAGATATTGCGAAGTTTGAAGATGAGTTTCATTGTTCTTTAGAGGTGGGCACACTAGGCATGAATGGGCACCAGTGGGAGAAAGAGAGCCAAGGTTCCATACCATATTTACACATGTATCTATTGTTTGATACTAATGAGGAGTATGACTACCCTTGGGATTGAAAGATGACCATTTATAGTAGTTGGTAGTGAGGGTGCAACCTAGAATGAGCAACATTCCCAATCAAAGGATGTGAGTTGATTTTGTTGATGATTATTTACTGTGGGGGTCATATTCCCCTTATTATTGGATTAGTTAAACTCTGTGGGGATCCTGGGCCCTTCTTGTGAGAGAAATAAAGTGTATAAAGGTCGAGTGGGTGAAGTTTGAAGGGTTGAGGAATACCTGGGTGCTCATGGTGAGAACCTTCATGTATGTGACCACAACATTCACCTTAGGGGATGTAGAATAGGATATTACAACCATAGTATTGGATCTACACGTGGTTGCAATCTATAGGAAACCATACCTCTATTTTGAGGACATACTTTATTAAATGTGTGTGCACAATGTTTTTGTACAAGAAAATTAATCTATAGGAGTTCTAAGTGGAGAATCTACCATCATAATAGGAAATTAATGAAATACTAAGTTTAAATTATCATTGTATTGATGAACCAACCACTGTTAATTGCTAGAATGCACTACTGATAGAGTTGGTTACTATTTTTGCTATATCTTTGTTTATACATTGTTATCTATGACTATCCATTCATTTCTTAGCATTATTACAAGTAAGAAATGAGTTCTGGGTATGCATATGATGTGATCAATGCTAGATGAAGAATGAATTGAAATTAATCAATACCAAAACAATTACTAAGTCAACCAACACATTTTTTAGCATTTCAATGGTGCTTTTACACCATAAGCAAAGTGTTTGATGAAAGTCCCACATAAGAATATACATGCAGTAACTCCCGAAATTGGCACAGACATAGTTGGGGACATTATAGTTTACCAGAGTTCACCCATATTTGATTATTAGTGTACCCATTAATGGTTCTAATCGAGATTCTCCAAAGTTACACATCCTAGCTCTTGTGCTTTGTTTTAAAACATAACCCATGATTTGGGACTTAGTTAAAGTTTCATTAATAGTGACTACATACAATGTATTTTTGGACTAATAGGGACACTTAAGCGAGAATTGGGGTGTAGAACATAGCTGTAGTAATAAGTCCTTTCAAGTTCCTAAAATAGGATTGAAACATTTCAAACTTGATATTTCAACCATTCTTCATGTTATAGGGTTAAAATTAAAAACATTAAAAGTAAGTAATAGATTTGTAATATTCAAAAGTTCAAATTTTTAACCACAAGTTCATCCTTCAAGTGTTGACTCCAAGCATGTCTCAATGTTCAACCTTGCTAACTCTGCTTATGATACTCAATGAATAGGTTGAATTCTTGTTTGGAGTTTGTTCCCAAGGGCACCTAGTTGTACCTTTAATAATTTCTTGGTATGTTGTACTTGCACCTAGCATTGCTTAAATGTAAGTTGTGTGGGATGTATCATTGATTGAAATGGGTTTATGGAAAAAGTTCTCAAAATGAGCATGTATTTTGGAAACCTGACAACTTAAAAAGTTCATGAGACATGCAAATGTGGAATTCAAAAAATAAAACAACACATTTTGAAGAAACATAACACTAATGAAGTCAACAATAAAAGAATAAAAGTTACAAAGAATCATAGTAATAGGTTTTTCATCATGTATACAATAAGATTTCATGTTGTGTAATATTACCAATTCCAAAGCCGTCATACATTTGATATCCAATTGTGTCATAGTTATGACCCACATAATTCATTGTAAGACAAGGTATTTCAATCATAGAATTACCCTCTTCTTATGAATACAAGGAAATATTCTTTGAAGCCGCTTATGGATCTCATCATCCTCAATATTGACTTCCCATTCCTTTAAAGGTATTGATTTGTCTTAATGATTTCTCCTAGATATGAGCAATATATTGGAGTGAATGTATATAAAGTCTTTGGCCTTCTATGAATCCAACCTGCTATGCTTTACTAAATGGGTAACAATGTATGTGTTCCACTCCAATTCCTTTTTCACGTTGATGAGTTAGCCACTAGAGAAGGGAGAAGAATGGACAAGTTCATTAATTTATTTGATTGAACACCATAAATGGACCACTAGAAAACTAGATCATTGTCGTTCTATCTCCAATGACAAATATATTTGAAAAATGTTTTGTTTCATAAGCAAACTCTCCAAATTATTTCTGATCCTAGTGTAGCCTATACCATGTTTATATAATCTTTTCAATAGATTCCTTCTCTCCAATGGAATGCCCCATGTTTTTTTTTGGGTTTTATTTTTCTTTATACCTCTTAAGAAATTGTCATCATAGTGTTTAAATTGAGAACATGTTCCCAAATGTGCAAAGCGGCGTTGAATTTGCCTCACTAATCAATGAGAACAATCCTAGTGTCTGAGGGATTTATGTTATTTCCTTTATCTTTCTAAACGATGCAAAACAAGAAAGAAAAACTATGATACAAGGGTATGCAGGGTGGTCGAATTAGGCGTAGAATATCTTGAGGTAGAGGCCATTGCGGGGATTCTTCAAGAGGAAACTGTCAGAGTTAGCAAGGAGGTATGCCCCTTTGTCGAAACATCAATTGATGACATAAGTGTCATAGCACATGGAGTCAAACTTCCCTTTTCCAGTCTTATCATGGGATTTTTCATAGACAAGGACAAGGTCACCCTCGCTAAAGGTGCATGGGTGGACATGGGAGTCATAATGGGACTTTGACCAGGTCTTAGCTGCTTCAATCATTTGGAGAGCAACACGACGGTCCTCATCGATTTGTTCAAGCATAAGTAGGTGTTTTTCTAATAGTGAAGTATCAGGTAGAAGCTCGATGGTAAGGCAGAGTGATGGAACTTGGCATTCAATGGGAATAACCGACTCCATACAATGGACTAAGAAAAATGGGGTAAAATCGGTGGCGGTTTTAAGGATCTCTCTGTTTCCATGAAAGTGGTGTCAAGATAGATTAGGAGGGTCTTCCACAATCGATGAGGGGTTAGGATGATAGGAAGTGGAGATCATATAAATTGTGTTATTGGTGTCCGAGGAAGAGGTATAAGGGTGGATCTCCTCAAGTACAGTGATTTCAGACTCACAGGAGTGCTTACGAACGTCACTAAGGAGAGATCAGTACTCAGGCATGTTTGGGAAATGGTGTGAATAATGACCATATAGGTCACAAACTGGACATGGGTGGTTGGTTCGTAACAATTTTATTTTGACTGTTGTTATGGTTGATACATTGACAATTGGAGCGTCATCGGTCTCGACTACTGTGCCCATGTGGGTGTGAAGGATTGGAAAATTGGGACAATTTTGTGTCACATGAACTTGGACATCACATAAAGCACGCATAGGAGGAGTACATGGTTTTACCAGGGCTTTGGGTGCCTTGCCCCCATACTTTGTGGGAGGAGGGGGAGCAGTAGCAGTAAGAGAAGTAGTTGGTTGCATACTAGAAGGGGGGTGTGACACCGTCTCAATAGGTTGGAATGGTGTCAACATGATCTTTAGAGTTGGGGGAAGGGTGGGTGGATCAAGGTACTAGACAGGAATACCCAAAATCAAGCCCAAAAGGTTGATAGTAGCCATGATTGACTTACTCACAATTCTAGAAGGTGGAAATAGGAAGGGGATCATGTGTACAGGGAATGAACCCCAATAATTCCTAGGGTCCCGCGGTTAGGTTGTGGTTGAGGTTGTGAGGAGGTAGGAATGTTATTGGCTGTGATAGCACACAAATATGATATTTCATTTGTCAAAGGAGGAGGTCAGAGGGAGAAAAAGGTGTCCATCAAAGGAGCATTGGCAAAGAGGCCTAAGACAATGACAGACAGGGAAGGGATGGATATGTTGTCGATAGTAGTGTTGATCATAGGGAGGACATGCTTCAGGGTGGTTGTTCCTTTACGGTCATAATACGTCAGTTGGTTGATGGTCATGATCTTTTCTTCATGGGGGGACATCAAGGGTCAAAAGACAGTAGAGGAAAAGGATCACATTGCATACATATAACTATGTCTGAGGAGGTTGTAATAAAGTTGGGCGTTGACAACCTCAATTTCAATAACCATGGGTTTTTTGGCTAACTCAATAGGGACATTCATGAGAACGCCTTGTTGTTGAGCAGTGGTGGGTGGTGGGAGGTTTAGGGGTTAGGGATCCAAGTTTCTTCCGAATAAAGGTTGACATAACACAGGTGGATTTCCCCTTATCGATGATGGATTGATGAATGGCCAAATTATGAATCATGACTGAAACCTAGAAGGCGACGGATGATGGCATCCTGAGTTCTCCTTGATCCAAGTCGAAAGTGATCAATTGAGAATTAGAGGGATCGATGACACCTAACACGGATAGAAAATATTTGTGTTGTGAAGGACAAGTTCAGAGGACTTCCATAGTGGAAATGGCTTAGGGATACAGGGTCAAGTCATCAACTATACTATAACTAAGAGTGGCTCTGGTAGTGGGATTGTTCACGACGTGATGCAAAGGGAACCAAGGGACTTTGGCAGTCCCCTTCGTGGGGGGTCTTGGAAAATGTAAGGACATATTGAGAGTGGTAGATGTATAAGGACATATCAAGAGTAGTAGATGTAGATACCTCAGAGGGATTAACAGTTTCTATGGTGAAGCCATACCTAGTTTCACCATACTGAGTTGACATCAAACGATAATTTCATAGGGTGTTGGAAACTAGGATCAAGGGGTTGACCCGCAGGGGTGGTTTCAGTTTTTTGTGGTACCAAGGGTTAGGTTGCAACCATCCCTTGGTTTGGTAATGACTTCTGCAGCACCATAGGTGGAGGACCTTGTGGTGTTGGGTTTGGCTGTGCCAAAGTGGTCGTATTGGGGTCATGTTGATTTTGGGTCTATAACAAATGGAAAAATTGATTCATATGGGAGCAGTGATGTGTATAATGGTCATAAGTGTCACAAATGGTGCACAAATGGTTAGTCTGAAACTGAGGGTTATTCCTAGGTCTGGTTGGATGCTGGGGGTTCTGTGTAGGGGGATTTGCTTCATTGTTATTCAGATGGTTAGGTTGTTGGACACCTCCTTGAGGTTGGTTGTTTCCATACTTCCTAACTTATTTTCATCTTCCTACCCTTATTGGTTATTGGGGACAGGTTGATTAGGGAGGTTTTGTTGAGCATAGACCTTTCCTTGGGGAACATGAGGATTCGGGGTCAGAGTAGGTGTGCATTGCATAGGTGGTGGGTAGTAGGTAGGGGAAGATGGAGGGGATGCAAATCCTACCCTATTTCCATTACATGTAGGTTCCAAGCAGTTAGGTCCATGAACATGAGGAAATGGTGCAGGAGACGCATATGAAGGTGTGGCTTTGGACTAAGCTGCTAGGCATGACAAGTCAGGGGTGAAGCCTAGTTGGGAAACACTATGGGTGGCAGTGGAATGAGGTGGAATCAAAGGAGAGGTCGTGTATAGGTGAGTATGCTGAGTAATAGAGCTAATGACTCCATCAACAACATGGGATTCCCTCGGCATATATCGATGTGAGGAGCCATTACAGCGAGCAACGGGTATAATGATATACATATAACTTGATTGGGAAGAGATAAGATTGAAATATTGTTCCTTGAGGATGGATTCTTCCCCAATTTTTGGGCACTCATATGCAACATCTTGGATATAGGGGGGAGTAAGGTTTAAGAAACCAATCCAGAAAAATCCTATAATCTAACTAGATTTTACACAAGCTACAACGACGGTGCCTCTCATGCATATGATCTATGATATGGGTAGCAGTGTTTTGTCTATAGGATAATAAGATTTCAAGCCCTCATCTATTGTAGAGGAAAGTGTTCCTATGGCTAGGGGTTAAGAGGCCATCAACATACTAGGGTTGAAAGATAGATGCATACAGTTATGCAAGTAAATGTAAACAAGATTCAGATATCAGAAAGGTTCATACCTTAGTCAAATGAAGGTTGATCCAAGCAACCCTTCAATCCTCCTCATGTTCCTCTTGCTCCACGAGACCTGCAAAACAAACTTAACCTTCCTCAAACCAATTTGACTATATGAAAGGAGATTATGTTCAATGAAACATGAAGCCCTAATGTAATAAACTACATCATATAATCATAATCAAAGATTCAATATACAAGACACATTGATTGGAAGAGGAGGAGCATCACATCTTTATTTAATCATGGAAGAAGTACAAATATTACCTTCTCCTCAATATAGGTACCTCATGAAACCTTGATTTGGTTCTTTTACTTCTCTTCTCCAAGGAACTCAACCTCCAATCTCTACAACACAAAGAGATGATCTAGGGCAAAGGTAGGGTGGAATGAGAGTCCCAATTCCTCCAGCATAAAAATGCAGAGGTTAAAGTCCCCCATCATGGACCTCTCTCCCTATATTTATACATTTCTGAAGAGTTAGGGGCGAGGAAAAAGTAGTTACAACTGAATGAATCAGTTGCATAACCACCAAAACTACCCAAAATTCGAGAAACATTCATTTTTTGACATGTACAAAACAAAGTCATGGGTTGCAGTGACAATAGTCATGAATACAAAATCGAAATCATGGGATGCAATAATAAGAGTCATGAATACAAGAGGAATTTGTTTGTTCAACAGAATAAGAGTCATGAATATCATAGGGTAAATGTGGGTCAAACTTAGGACAAGTCGCAAATACAAAAGTATAACCGTGGGTACCATGAAGGAAAAGTAGAGGTTAGGTAAAAAAAAGCTCATTATTAGGGTACTTTTGGGAATTTTTCAATATTTAGTGTATTTTAAAAAGTTTTTCCTTATTGAGATACCTTTCCAATGGTCTATAGAAGAGGTCAAACGAAGTTACAAAAGTTTTTATATGGCTCCTCCAATCTAGGTGTTTTTCAGTGACTTTCATGAAGTGCCATCATGGAAGTGTCAACATGCGACGAAACATGGGAAAGTGTTCACAGGAAGAGATGTGTCATTTTAGGCTATAACAGATGCCCACTAATGTATGAGTTTATAGGGGAATATGATAGCCAAAATAAATTATAAAGGAAAAATTGAGTCATGGAGAGAGTAGAGAATCCAAGAACGAAAGGTTTGAATAGAGGTACATGAAAGAGAGATAAATGTTAGACAAAAATGATCTTTGGGACATACAAGTCCATATACAAATGACCACCATAAATATACAGGCGGATCCAACATATGTATAACTGATGTAACTATCATGGTTGCACAATATGCAAAAAGGCACCATATCAAATCTAAAAAAGTCATGGCCACAAATTAACAAAGTGGATCCATGCTCAACAATCGATCATATCCACAAGAATACAAGGTGGATCTATGTCTCATCAAATTTCATATGAAGCGTAACAAGGTCTTCCGCAACTCAGGCAATAGCAAAAAATGACAATGCTACTATCCGCCCAAGGTCTTCAATCCAAACTGTCCAAATACCTACAAATCCTATCCATGCGAATAAAGGAGCTGAAATCGAACATGAAGGAAACCGTTTGATTACCAGTTAGTGATGAGAACCATTAACAAACATGACGGTAACCACCATTAATGAAAATGTTCCCCAAGGTACCTATTACATTCTAACAAGTGCGAATACAAGGTATTGAAGTCGAACACTTGAATAATCCATCAAGTAGGAGACATTAAAGTATTCCCACTACCCAATAGTGAGGGAAACTTCCACTAATGACTGCAATCCCCAAGGTATTGTCATAAACTCTAAATCTCATTCCTAGATAAAGAGGTGTTGCAGTCGATAGGAAGAGATCCGTTGGAAAGAAGGCATTAAGGAATCCTCCATCATCCAACATGAGGTAAGTCAAAGACTAATTGGATCAAGAGATGGTACAAAGTTTTACGACAAGAACCTATGAAGACATGATGTAATGAAATGACACCAGGGAATGGCCAGCAAAAAAGGTCAAGGAAGTTGCAGAATGGACAACAAAGGTTTAATCCTTGAACAGTGAAAACGACACAAAAGTGACTTAGGAATATTTTGACACAAAGGGGCCAACGATACAAATTTGCAATGTAGGATACATTCATAGATTCCCCATACAATTGGAAAAGAAGCCAACTGGACGAGTAATAAAGTATGAATTAGGATAAGGTCAAAATACTAGAACCCAACTGTTGATAGACTCAAAACTGGTGCTTTGTTCAAGGAGACAATAATTGCTTCCACAATGTAAAAACATGTGAATGAAATTCCCTTCCCTCTTTCTTGTAATGGTTTAACGAGTCCAAGAAAGAAAACTTGGGACCTTATTCATTGTTGATAAGCTCGAAGATGAGACAAAATAATGCTTGATACAACACTGATTTGTGGATTTTACAACCCCAAATTAGTGAATGCTCGACAATGTTTTCATAGTTTTAAGAGTCTAAAAAAACTCCAAAGAAGACTCCAAGGGGGTGATTTTTTCATAATTTTAGTCTCCTGAGTCTGAAAAAGTATAAAACAATCCAAAGGAGAACTCTCTTATTCTAGGTTAAATAAGGTATTCCTTTTTTGTAGTTAGTTAGCAAGGTCAGAAGGGAAGCAAGATCACTCAGAAAGTTCATTTTATTTATGATAATGGTACAGACAACAGTAAAAACTCGATGCTTTGTTCTTAGGGTTTAGCGAACAAAGACATAAAGTACACTCAAACTCTTTTTCACGTTTAGGTCCAGAGAAGAAAAAAGAGAAAACTAAGCTCGAAAAGGTTCCTTTTCCAGAAGTTTAGTCCTCTCGGTCTGGAAAAGAGATAATCCTATTCTTGATGATACTCTTCTAGATTCTGAAGAAAACAGAGTATTCATTTTTCGTAAGTAATCCACATGGTCTGAAAAATAGATAAACTACCACCGATGTGGATGATCATTCAATTTACCTTAACGAGTCTAAACAAACAAGTAAATCGGATATCTAGCTAATTTTAAGGAGTCATACCAGGGATTAAAGATAACTCCATATCTTTCCCATGAATTTTTAACAAGTCCAAAAAAGTCAATTTGCAACCTCCTTATTGTTTTTAATGAGCTCGAAGGAGAGCATAAAGAATGCTCTAAAGGTGAGGAGACGAGTGTAAGAGGCAGTCTAAACTAGTTCCAAGAACAAGTAACAAACCTAAGCACAATGGAAGGAACATGAGCAAGATAAAGATAGTCGGGGAACGTCTCCTCAAGGTAAAAGGTGTCAATTTGCAAAGGAAAACCGGTACAAGGCTTAGCGATGATGAGAGGAAAGATGAGGGATTATACAACGTGCTAAGAGTGCGGAAGCATGCATGAGGCTCATAAAGGGTACATGCAAATGTGGTTAAATCTTGAACAATATGGAGAGGCCAGTAAACAGTTGTGTATCCAACTACAAATCATGTCTCCAAGAAACAACAACATCAAGATCATATTCAGAAGAAAATATACGATGTAGGTCACTTTGGAAGAAACACATGTGACTTTGCTATCTTCTACAAAAGGATTAATCAAGGAAGAATCAACTAGAAAGGACTTTATAGTGTGAATATTTGAGGGTTTATGATCAATAAGATCAAGCTGAGAAGGAAAGAAAAAATCAACAAAGGAGATAGAGTCTGTAGAAACAAGCTCATCCTCATAGGAGTTGAAAAAGCTAGAAGAAAAACCAAACACATCAGGATCACTGACTTGTTGTTCAAAGGGAGAGTCCAAAGACTCAACAAGATCAACATAAGAATACCAATCCATGGAAAGATCAATATTACTAAGAAAATTAGGGTTAGACTTAGTCACAACTCAACCAACATCCAAAAGAAGGTCAGACTATATCAAAGACTCTAGGAAGACTTCATCATAAGGAAGTATACCCTCCCAGATAGGACACATATCTAAACATTCAAATGGATCGACAGAGTGGAGAGAAGGATCCACAGTCTGTATAGGATGGATGACCTGGTCAATTGTCAGGATCGAGTCCCAACAAGGTAAACATGAACATAGAGGCTTCTCCTCAGTAGCAATTGAACGCGAGGGATATGAGGCTACATAGCTCACTTGTGGTGAGGAAGTGTCTATCGAGACAATGTGAATCAATAAAGGAAAGGCCTAGTCTCTAGTTGGGCTAGGAGAAGGATCAAGAAAATCCAACCAGTCGATAGTGACAATGTCTTCGTTATGATTAAAGTATATCACACAAAATAACGTTGACACCACATCTTGCATGGCATAAACATAATCACACCCAAGGAGCATATTGAATTCCAAGGGGTCCTATATCACCATGAAATCAACTAAGATGTTCTTTGCACCCAAAGTAACAGGTGTTTGAGCAAGAATTCCCAAAGTTGTACTAGTTATTATATCAAAATCTAGTAACTGACTAGTAGTCAACACAAGGCTGGGAAATCCCATGCCTCTCCAAGCACATGCAAATAAAATACTAACTGAGGCTCCTTCATCAACAATACAATGATAAATCATGTATTGTCCAACTTTTATCTTTATCTGGAAAGGTACAACAAAAGGAAGGTGCGCCTCAACTAGTCTATCCCAATCAAAGGAAGAAATTAGATAGCTTGGTGGGGGTTCATCCGAAGCGAGTTCAGTTCCCCCTTGTTCAGTAAGTTATGAATTGGCAGTGAAGAAAATGTGACTAGTAGATGATTCACTCTCCAAGGGAAGAGTGGCATTGATCGATGATGGCATCAACTCAATCGCTTGATGAAAATCACTCTCTAAAGGGAGAGTGGGATTGACTGAAGATTGCATCGGTTCATTCACTTGGTAAATTTTACTCTCCGAAGGGAGAGGGATCGACCAAATATGAGATTGGTTCATCCACTTGATCAACCGAAGGTTGAATAGGTTGTTGAGAAACTTCAGGCTGTTCAGAAATAGGATGCCCTTGGAACCAACCTATCTATACCTCTATATTGCCAGGGCACTGATGGGTAAGGTAGTCTCCCTCACAAATCCTACAACTGAACTTAAGCTTTCATTTCGAACGATTGGTTTTCTCAATAGTGTCAATGTGACTTGCATTGGCTGATTGCTTTCCCCTAGCATAAAATCTAGAGGCTGGGTGGTTAGGATCAAATGCTTCACATAGGTTGAGTGTGTGCCCCCATCATGACCTGCAGAGGCTAGGTGGTTGCTCCCAGCATGACCTGTAGAGGTTAGGTGTTTGGGTCCAACATGACCTATAGAGGTTGGAAAGGGTTTCCTAGCATGACCTGTAGAGTCTGTGTAACTAGATCCAACATGGCCAACAGAGGCTGGATGGGGAGGCTCAACTTTACCTGGAAAGGTTGAACGAGTGCCCTCAGCATGAAATGCAGAGGTTGTGTGACTCTATACAACATGACCTACAAAGGATGGAATGGTTTCACCAGCATGAACTTCAGAGGCTGAGTGGTTGGGATCAACTTAACTTGCAGAGGTTGAGTGCTTAGATCCAACATGACCTGCAGAGGTTGGATACGTGCCCCCAGCATGACCTCCAGAGGCTGGGTGGTGGGGTTCAACTTGACCTGCATAGGTTGAACGAGTGCCCCCTTGCTTTTGAGTCTTCATCTTATTCTTCCTTATTTTACTCCTTTTATACTATTAATGACTAGTATCATTACTTTCACTGCATGAGGTAGAAGGAGGAGAAGTTGCTACATGTGAAGGGGAAGCAATGTTTTAATGCCCTTGATATAAGGCGCTTTCTTGCGAAGCATCAGAACTATTCGAGACAATTGGAGTGGAAAACAACCACACTGGTAGCCCTAGGGTGAATCTAAGTAGACTCAAGTTGTCCATCAACGGGACACCAACATTTCCAGTGAAAGGAAAAGCACAAGAAGCCCAAGTAAAGGGGGCTCATGGTTGGTGTTTGTAGGGGAGTTAGCCATAGTTTTAGAATTAACCAACAACTGAGGTCAACAAGGTAACCAAGAGTACAAATAACACACCACTAGTAGAAAAGAACTAAGTATCAAACTAGGAAAACAGAGGTACCTCCAAAAGGAAAGTCTGGGAGGATTAGGGCCAAGAACAAACGGGTAAAGGTCGAAGAGTAGTTACTTAGCGTATCATGATGATTTTTCTAGGTCCAAGTGCTCGAATCACCCAAATTCCCTCCCAAATTTTTAACCGAGGTTACCTTCCACGTATACCCTAGGAGAAATGGAAATAGCCTTTCGCTGCCATTCGTGTAAGATCCTAGCAAACAAGATACTAAGGCTACCACAATCGCGGATAAATTATGGCAGAATAGTCATCAGTCCAGCCGATGCACATGGTAAGGGTAGATAAGCTCGAAACCTAAACAGTACCAGGAACCACATAGGACCAGAAGGAGCTGAGTAAGTCCCCAAACGTGCACTGAGTTGGTGTAAGATTTACTGAGAAGAGGAGGGGTATCTCTAACATCTCAGTATCACATGACCTTGTGCTTGACTCCTATGTGAGAGGAGCTTTCCAGTGTCTTTCTCAATGAAGTTGGATTTCCTAAAATATAGTCCACTATGTTTTAGTTTGAATTTTTGGGCAGTTAAGTTATCCCTAACCCAAAACACTAGCCTAGGATAGAGTGTGTCGTCCCTAGAAACAAACAGTTACTAATAAATTTTAGATATTAAAATTTCATTTTAAAGGGTTGTTGATTAATCAAAGGGTGGCGAAGGTGTAACCAATGGTGTTTTGACTCAACATTGAAATAAGGTGACTAAGCCGAGAGAAATGAAATGCAAAAAGAAAATACTACTTCTCTTTCTTTTCAAATGGAAACTTGAAAAATGACATGCAATGCATTTAAGATCAAAACCCTAATCTACATGCATATAAAACAAACATATGTTATTTTTACTTTTATTTTATGAATGAAAAATAAAAACTACCTACAAACTAATGTATGCAGATAACAAGAACAAAGCAAAAGGACTCCCACTATACAACCACCAAACTGACTCTAGACTGTCGTAAAGCTAGTATAAACCCTACTTGCAAGGGAGGCTTGCATAAGAGACAATCAACTACTTTGGTATGGTGAAGTTAACCAACCAGAAAAGAAGGAAATGAAGACCAATAAGCTCCTAAATTCAAACAAGGATCACTAACAGAGGCTGACAAGAAACATGTGTCAAAAGTCATGCCAAGCAAAGGGGGTGGGGGGAAAGAGAAAAGAGAAAACCTTAATGCTAAAAAATGACTTACAACATAGATAAATAGCACCTAAGAGAGATGACACTCCCTCCCCAGAGTGATACACTTGTAGAGGACCCTAAAAGACCTCCCAAACAATCCTCAAACAACCAAAAAAACCACAAAAGAGATGAACAAGCATTGTTTCAGAGGCATTCACGAGTTGCTCTACTACAGGGTTGAGAATGGATCACAGGATAATAGTGTATAGGTTTGCGGTTACATCCTAAATTCATGAGTGTTGATTCTGGTACCTATAAATGGGTGGGAAAAATCCCCAAAAAGGTCAAAAACTTCCCTAGGAAGGCAGGGGAGATATATTATCAGGCTCAGAGGGTATTCCTAAGTTCTTAGAAGGACCTGAAACCTTACAAAACACTCTAAATAAGTCAAATAAATCCAAAACAAACAAGGCTCTCCCCAATGGAATTGCCAATTTTGTTGTAGAGGAAAGTGTTCCTATGGATGGGGGTTAAGAGGCGATCAACATACTAGGGTTGAAAGATAGATGCATAGAGTTCTGCAAATAAATGTAAACAATATTCAGATATCAGAAAGGTTCATAACTTAGTCAAATGAAGGTTGATCCAAGCAGCCCTTCAATCCTCCTCTTATTCCCCTTTCCCCAAGATACCTGCAAAACAAACTTAACCTTCCTCAAACCAATTTGACTATATGAAAGGATATTATGTTTAATGAAACATGAAACCCTAATCTAATAAACAACATCATATAATCATAATCAAAGATTCAATATATAAGACACATTGATTGGAAGAGGAAGAGCATCACATATTTATTAATCATGGAAGAAGTAAAAATATTACCTTCTCCTCAAGATAGGCACCTCATGAAACATTGATCCGGTTCTTTTGCTTCTCTTCTACAATGAACTCAGTCTCCAAGCTTTTTGACACAAGGATATGATCTAGGGAAAAGTTAGGGGGGAATGAGAGTCCCAATTCCTCCATCATAAGAATGCAAAGGTTCAAGTCCCCCCTCATGGACCTCTCTCCCTCTATTTATACATTTCTTAAGAGTTAGGGGCGAGGACAAAGTACTTACAACTGAAGGAGTTAGTTACATAACCACCAAAACTACCCAAAATTTGAGAAACATTCATTTTTTGACATATACAAGACAAACTCGTAGGTTGCAGTGGAAACAGTTGCAAATACAAAACCAAAATCATGGGATACAGTAACAAGAGACACGAAGACAAGATGAATTTTTGATTTCAACTAAATAAAAGTCGCAAATATCATAGGGTAATTGCGGGTCAAACTTAGTACAAGTCGTGAATACAAAAGTATAACCATGGGTACCATGAAGGAAAACTCAAGGTTAGGTAAAACAAGCTCATTTTTAGGGTACTTATGTGCATTTTCATGCTTTGGTGTGTTTTGGAAAAATTTTCCTTACTTAGATAAATTTCCAACGGTCTAGAGAAAAGGTCAAACAGAGTTACATAAGTTGAGAAATGGCTCCTCCAATCTAGGTGTTTTTTCAGTGACTTACATGAATTGTCGTCATGGAAGTGTCGACATAAAGAAACATGGGAAAGTGGTCACAGAAAGAGATGAGCCATTTTAGGCTATAACATCATCATAACATATAGGTAGCTGGAAGTACTGAAAAACATCGAGGCCAACAAAGAAAAATTTGGATAAGTAGCATGGGGCAACTCAATATACCATTTGGATACAACACTAGTGAGTGTGTGTTGGAATAGTTGCAATTGAATATAATCATTCACTATGTTGTTAGAGGAACACCATAAATGGAATGACATTATTTGGTTTTGAGGTTCCTCCCTTGACTTTCTCTCAAACTTAAGGATGTCCAAAGGTATTTTGGTAGGCATGGGAGGCCACAATGGGTCATGATATGATGGGGTCATTCGTCAATCGTGCCAAGTCAGGATGGCTACGACTAGCCATAAATGGCAGACTAGGACCTAGGCTATATTAAGGAGGGCCATCAATGATTCTAGGACCAACGAGGATGTAGTTGTCATGTGCAAATGGGTGTTGGTATGGATTAATTACAACAAGAGAATGAGTCACTGGAATGGTGTGAAGAGCCATAATGGTGGTAGAAGGGCCAATGCTCCCATGTATAAATGAAGGTACAATATGAACCATGGTGGTTGGAGTGGGGCCACCACTAGTGGGTAGTGTACCAAAAATAGTGTGTGCGGTGGCGAGGGGCCCACTAGGACTGGGACCTATGGGCCTGGTAGAAGGAATACCTGAAGTTACGGGTGGAGTGATGATGAGTCCACTATCAACTGTCCCCCTTGAAAGGGGTTAGGAGATACACTAGCCATGGGTCTAGATGGTATGGTGAACAAGGTATGCTCAGATTGATAGGAATATGCTTCAGACTTAGATGCAATGTATGGCTCTAAAGGTGGGGAACGACGCTGAATATGGATCTGACGATGAAAGTTCAAGGAACCAAACTAAGGGGTATGCCCCCTAAGTCTATGCGAGTAGCATGGTTGAGAAATGATGGCGTGATAGTGTGTTGTGTGATGAATGAAGGCTCAAGAGTGTTAAATGCAAGATCAAAAACCCAACTACATTCTATTGTGCAATCAGCCCAACTAGCTAGACCGGGTTCCAATGCCCCCAAAAGAAATCTTTGGGTCCATTTTTATTCCATTTTGATTTTTTTGGCCCATAGCTCACTAATTTTGGTCAAAGAATTAGGGTTCTAATATAATCTAGGTTAATGGATTAGGGTTTTGGATGCTATAACATTGTAAATGGAAAAAAAATAAAAGATAATACAGTGAGATAGAGAGTGGAGAAACTCTCAGGAATACTGGTTTTCTTGATTTTGGGTTTCGAAGATAAATCTCTATGTTGTGTGTGTGTTAGCCATTGTTAATTCTAGTGTTTTAGATTATGTTTGGTATTATTTTTGTTTACACATGTTTATCAAAGTTCTTCAAATATCTCCTTCCTTTAGACTCCAATTTTGAAAAAAATAATTTGAAATTGGGTATTTCTTTAGGAGAATACAAATCAACAACTATTTTATGGAAATTCTTTCTAAAGATACTCATAAATTGATTTAATGACCTTCTTTTTCCCTTTGAAAACCTGCAAACTAGAAAAAAGAAACAAATTCCTTCTTTTGGGCCCCAAAAAAGAGCTATGATACCAAATGTTAAGTACATTATATCTCTTAAGTTTGGGTGACCTTTCAATAAGTTAAGCTCCAGATACAATATTCTTTGTTAAGTGCTTTAGATCAAAAGATCATTTGATGAACAAGATAACCAAGCGTAAGATATAAGCTCATTTACTTTATTAACATCAAAACCCTTAAAGTAGGGAAACACCTTACAATTAATCCTTTCATGGAAGGAATCCATGCCTATTCACTTGCCTCTTAAGTTTGACGACCTCTCTAGAGCTAAGTTCTAGTTACAATATTCATCCACACCTCCTTCATAAGGAGGACTTCATCCTTATTTATAGATCACACTGGATCTCTCACCATAACAACCTCCTAACATTTATTCAATAATAACTACCATAGTGGGACTTATTTAATGATAATAAACGTAATGGACTAATCCACCTTACATTAAATGGTTTATACTATTATTACTTGAATGGGCCCTTTTACCCGTACATTACACCACTAGGGATGATCATAACAACATGCATGGAGGAAGAGGAAACCCTTGAACTTATACAATTGTAAACAAAGGAAACATATAAGCAAACACAAGATTGCTTAGATTCAAGGTGGGTCTTTTCATGGATAGGTTTTTAAATTTTTTATCTTGTAATTTGTCTATATTGAAAATTTTGGCTACTTTTAAGATAGTTGGTCTAACAATATAGTTGTCATTTTTTATATTCAAATATCAAGATAGATAGTATGGAAAGAGATTTGACCAAAACCTCTTTCTAATACAAATTACCCATTTCAATTTAAAAAATAAACATATTACCAACTACATTGCTCCTTAAACTCTATATAATACAATTTGACACTCCACCCTTTTTATTAACTAATGTTTATAGCTATTAAGACATCATTGGCTGGCTTGGCAAATTGGGAATGGATTTCAGGTTCGAATTGGGGTTGACCCCTTTATTGGAGAGGCACAAAACTATGAACTCTCCCCTCAACTCTTCAATTCATTCACTCTAAAGGTATTAACTATCTCAATCATGCTCAGAGGGCGGGCTCTGTCAGCTGTGGGAATTATTAGCTCTCGAAAGAAGAACTACATTAACTAGGACCTCAAGATGCGACATAATAGGATTCATTTTTTGCTACTCTTTGACATGTAGGCACTCAATTAGTGAATACATAGGGCTAGATCCTATGGTCCTGGAACCCATCGAATGGACAAGTTGTTACTAGATTAGCATATAATTCCATCATATCAGTTTTTGTCGATTGTCAACCGAGATGGTGTTACCGACGCATATGGAACTGTAAAGTACCGACAAAGGTTTTATATTTTACGTGGTTGGCATCAAAAAACGAAATTACTTTTGGGGGGAACTATTATAAAAGAGGTGGCATTGGTCCGACTGGTTATCCATTTTGCTACCAGGTGGCCGAAGTAGTGGATAACCTTTTAGTTTTGTGCCAGAAAACACTCCAACTATGGGCATATGTCTCTAACATACTGAATTCCAACACATCAATCCACTCAAACCTTTCTAAGAATTCCAACACCATGTTCTCATTCAAAACATAATTCCACTATCCACCTAACACCACTATCCAAATAATAATCCCACTATCCACACAGCTATTAAAAGTTCATATCCATTTGGACCATGCCCAACTAAACTCCAAAACTGAGAGGCTACAAACAAGAGTTGATGAAGTTCACAACACAAGAAGATATTATGTCAGAGAAACATAGGTAAGGTCGCATCATGCAACTTGCCTTTAAGTGTATGATAAAGGTATATGGCTGGCTCTTCAATTATTGACATTAGGGTTTATTGAAATTGAAATGGATGTTTATGTAGCATTAATCACTACAATTTTCTTCATATACACGGAAAGGTTTTCATTGTATTTGATAAAGATTTGGGTGGCTTTTCAATGATTGACATTAACGTTTATTAAAATGGATGTTTATGTAACATTAAGCATTACAATTTTCTTCATGTACGGTTTTTAGTGTGTTTGATAAATATTTCATTTGAATAATATTTATTTAAATATATGTTTAACTCATTTGTTTTCTATCTATAATTCACAGAAGCTGATGTTCACAGCAAAAGAAAATAAAATGTCAAAAACATAGGTAGGGACACATCATCCAACTTGCCTTTGAGTGGACTAAAGGTATTAAAGCTCCCATCATTGCTTTATTGCGGTTAGCTCTTTAACATCCACTTGCGTTGCACTTTTTTCATATAATTATCGTTATCAATATTTTTCTTTTTAAATATGTAGATAATATATATATATATTCAATTTAATTATGCTTTTTTATGGTTTTTTTTTCAAAAAGATTACTTATATCATCATCTATTGTAATAATTTTGAAAGATTCTTTAAATAATGTATATTATCTTTAATGTTTTCTAAATAATGTAATGAGATATTTAAAAATGTTATTATTTTTTTAAAAGAATATCATAAGATATTTAACAATTTGATTTGTATTTTTTTTTGGGTTGAAAGGGACATCTGGTAAATGAATCCTTAATCGTTTAATAAGTGTATAAAATTATGTTTATGATGAATGATAAATTTAATAAGTAAGTTATGTTATTTAAAATAAAATTACTTATATTATGTTATTTAAAATAATTTTCATTAATTTTTTAATTTATTTTTATTTTAAGATAATGTATATAATGTTATTATTTTTCAAAGTACTACTAAACATTTAGCAAGTTGATTTTAATTTTGCTTTATAAAGTAGTTTTTGATATTTTCAAAAATAAAACATTTTAGATATCCCAAAATTGTATAGAAATATGTTTATGATGTATGAAAACTAAATGGTAATGTTATGTTATTCATCTTTTTGAATAATTGCTCTTTATTATATTACAATGGAAGACCATTTTATGTTAAGTGTGGAAGTTAAAGCTTCTGATGAAGTATGTTGGGAATTCTCCATGTTGGGTGTCGTTCTCTACACTAGACACATCTCCATATCTCCATGCATGGTGCTCTCATGCCCTATATCATTTTTTCTATGTTTAAGTGAAGGTGTCCCCACTTTCTAGTATACACACTGAGGAAACTTGTTGCACAATAATTCTTCAAAAATCCATGAAGTGAATGTTAGTAATTTGTTTGATTTGTCCATTACATATTGAGTGTGTCATTAGTACAAAATGGATAATAGGTGCCTAAAAAAAGACAAAAAATCAGAGATAAATGACTGAAATGAGGCGATGATCATTAGTCATAAATAAGTAGTCACATATCACCTGACCAAATTCGTCATGTATCACTTGGTCATAAATTACTTGAATTGCTTCATGAGTTGGTCATATATTTATTCATTTATTTGGTCATTAATTGTTGTTATTTGGTAGCGCATTTAGTCATTTATTTTGTAGTAAATTTAGTCATTTATTTGACCATTAGCTGCGACCATTTTTGTAATAATGATTTGCCAGTTTATTTATCATTAACTGTTATCATTTTGTAATCCATTTAGTCATTTATTTGATACTTAGAAAACACTAAAACAAAAATTAAAAGCGGTTAGATAACTACAAATTCAAACAAACAATTTACACATATAAAACACAATATATAAAAATATGTTTTTATTATCATTATAACATATTATTACATACTTTGCCTTTAGCCAACATAACAGTTCAGTTGAAAAGAATGATTTACATATTTTTGCATCCCAATGTTTTGAAGCCATGCAAAGCCAACAAGCATATGCAAGTTGCTGATACAAGCTTGGAGAATAACAATAACCATTAAAATACATCACTTTCTGTCTTCCAGAGAAGAACATTGGGATTGTTCTCCCAACCTATATAGGGAAAGTAGTAGATGGTCAGCCACAACCAACAACGCCTTTGTACTCTCCTATAATCCATAAAAAACAAAACGATATTTTCCTTCGCCCTACCAAAAGCAAAAAAAACATACATAAACATTAATTTTTTTTTATTACACTTAATTCTAGAAACTGTATATAGTTTTGTTAATGTTTTCATGGACTCTGGTCATTAACATAATTACAGAGATAGAAGAACAAAAATTAAAGAGATAATTGAATAATAATTAAAATATTTTATATTTCATAACACATAAAATCATTAAACAGTTAAGAATTACAAGACATTAAAAATTCAATTAACACAATTAACATAAGTATTGAAATAACATAATCAAGAATCTAAAAGCTATGATCTAACTGTACTCATCTCAACACACATCCTCCAAAGTCTGCACATAAACACAATTCATGGAGAAAATTTGCTAAAACAATTAGATCTCTTGAAGCCTAAACTGAAAGCAAGTTAGAAATAACACAATATATGTTGTCCTCCTAGATTACAGATCTCTAGAAAACCTACAAACTCATATATTGAAACTATGGAACAAGGTCGAGGTAGAATAAGACTTTGTAACAATGTACCCATATGGTTAAGGTCCTCATGGACCATCAATGTCGAATGGAATCTATATTGTTGAGTCCACCTTCCATAATGTTCACAAATTTTTGACGCCAGATGGTGAACTTTGTAATGTTGAGCTCATCATTACATTAGCTTGGAGGAATCATTATATCATTTTATTATACTACCAACACACATCCATCTTAAAAGTGGATCTACCAAGCGTCAAGAGAGATCAAATCTCTTAAGGCGCAAACCCTTCCTCTACATTTGCACTCTAAAAAAGGTTTGCACCTCGAGATATTTGACCCTTTCGACGCTTGATAGATCCACTTTTGTTGTTGTCCCCTTTAATCCCTAGTCATTTGTTCTCATTGTAATCTTTGACGCACTTTTTTTTGTCTTATCCTCTCTTCTCTTTATTCTAGTTCAATGGGTTCTTAATTTTTATTTAATGCTGGTCTTCTAACTTGTTGTCATAGTTGTCCTCTTACATTTTCAATATTTTCATTATTCGTTTTTCCATTAATAGTCGACATAATTCTTTTAATAGTCCACATAATTTTTGTATAAAATAAAATAAAATTCAAACATAAATAAATCAAAAAACAATATCAACAAAATATGTTGATATATTTATTCTTTTTAAAGATTCAAATACAAAAAGTAATATTAACCATTTCTTTAAATTAATTTAATTTTTTTATTATAAGATTAATTAATTAACACCTTTCCTTTTAGCCAAAAAGGTCTTTGACCATTATAAGAGATGCATGATATCTTGAAATACTTTCTTTTTTGATTGAGACGTTTGAATTTTTTTCAAGATACTAAACACTTTAAATTCATAAGGTTTGGAGGGGAGAATGTGAGCAGACTCTAGGGTTTGGTGAGGATTGGTTCTGGAAATTCTATTATGGAGGTAAATGAGGAAATGTATCAGACTTGGAGTTTAGTTGTTCGGGGTACTGAATAACCTAATACCTACCAAAAGAAAAAAGTGGGAATTATTGTTGGTTTTTTCTAATATATTTCACCTCATATCATTTCCATTATAGGTTTCGGTGGGTTTTTACCTCATTGTCTTGATTGTCTTTGTGGTTTGTGGAAAAAGGTCTCATTTCATATTTTCATGAACCCTAGCACTCCCATGGATGTGACAACAATTGGAAACTTGGGATCCAGCTAGGGCACTTTAAGACCTTTGTCAGAGCTTTCGCTTGCTTTGGACGGGCTTTACTAGTGGTCTTTGATGGAACCAGTCAAGGTTTTGCATAAAGCCTCTAAAAATTCCCCTTTCACTAAGGTTTTGACAGATCCCTATCTGGTTGATGATGTCGAAGACTTACAACACTTATCGGAATCTGCAAAGAGCTTCACTGCTGTGAAAGGTTTCACGAAACTCTCCCCAGTCACTAGTTTGAAACAAGAAGAACAAATCCATATGAAGTCAAGGATAGAAAATAACTTCCCTGTTATTAATGAAAGGGATAGATTTCAATGAAAAACAAAAGCTATAAAAGCTAGGTCTATCTTACCAAGGTTTGAAGTGGGAGTAGATGTCAACCTAGACCGTGTAGAAATGCTTTCTAAACAGGCATTAGTGCGCAGAGTTGAATCAACAAAACTTTGAAAAGAAAACCTGCAAGTTTGGGTAAATAAGTTTTGGGTTCCAGAAGTTGGATATGACCCACGCATCAATTTAATGATCAAGGGTTATATTATCTTTATCTTTCTAGATGAATAGAAGTTATTGATAATCCTAGGTAGGGTTTGGTTGTTTAATGAAGGCTCACTAATATTGAAGCGGTGGCACATTTCCTTTAATCCTACAAAGGAACTACAGACCATTCGACACCTTTGGATGTTGTTACCAGGGTTTTTGTTAGAACTTTGGACGCCAAATGTTCTAGAAGGACTAGCTAATTTAGTGGGAAGGATCATTACCGTGGACAAAAACTCCATTTTTGGTGTGAACAAAATCATGGCTAGGGTTATGGTTGAGCTCAATATTGTAGAGGGACTTCCAGTAGAAATTGAAGTGACCTACGACGCTAGGGTGTTTTTGTAGAAGCTATATTACGTACACGTACCTTTTCATTGTTATTTATGCCAAAACACGAGCCATGTCAAAGCCTCTTGCCCTCATTTGTTATTTGGGGACTTTCAAAATTCTTTAGTTACACTTTCTTCCTCTCTATTAGCCTCATTGTCAAGCAAAGGTCGAAAAATATGAAACTCAACACCAAAAGGCCTTCAAGTTGTCCTGGTTAAGATCTCTACTGACTCCTCTATGCATTATGAAGATGTTACTAAAAAAGAACAAAATTTCTTCCTCTTTGTTGAAAAAGACCTAGATGCTAAGCTATCTTCCAGAAAAAAATGGTGTTTCCTGGAAACCTGTTAAGGTATACTATTTTGTGTTAAACTCTGTAGGGTTTGATTCAGTGTCTACTTCTCTTGGTTTAGACAAATATTTACAGGCCTACTTGCAGCAAGAAATTTGCTTCGAGATTTTGACATTGCCTCTTCCGGGGTTTCATTGGATCAAAGGGATAATCCCTTAATCTCTTTGAACCCTCTATCACCTGAACCAACCTCACCTACTTCCAACCCTAATGTCATTTTAGCTGATAAGGTTTTTAAGCCTCTCCTCATTTCGAATAGCCAGTTTGATTTAGATGCCGAAATATTAAAAGAAAGTGGTTATCTTCCTGCAGAAGTTCAAGACTATAAAACCCCTCTTGATATTTTCTCAAAGAACCCGTCTTCAAACCCTATAGTCAATGTTATAGCTAATTTTACCACACATGATTCATCACATATTTATGGCCTTTCCTGTCCCTTTACAGACTCTTTAGACCCCATGGAACGATATTATAGTTTGATGTTTCCAATTTCATCCCTAAAAACACCTGTTTATTGTTGTACGCGACTTTTTATCTCATACTCATGTGTACATGCGAATTTTGACCTCAAACCTGTGTACATCGAGATGTGTGCATAAATCCAAATGTTTTTGGATTTTTCCTTCATGTGTGTCCAAACGAATTGACTCTTGGCCTTCCATATGCCTCGAGATCGCTCGGATTTGACCATCCGTTAACCCTTTGGAGTGCTATATAAGGAACCCCTTGGATTCATTGCAGGAGAGGAATCGAAGAGCAATGAAACTATAGTCCATTGTTTCCATAGCTTGCATATACTTGAGTCTGCATCCCTTTGTCCCTTTGGAGCACTTTGTGTTATTCCCAAGCTTGCGTTTGCTTGTGAGCTTGCTATCGAGAGATGGAGGATTGAGTTGGTGGAGGCCCAGGTGGAGGACTCAGTTTCTCTAGTTCGCAGACGTGCCAACAGAGGTTGTCACTTATGTAATCTCTGATTTGATTAATAGAAATATCTTTTTCTATCCAATAATGTGCATTTGAATGAATATTGAATCCATGGATATGTTTAATTGATTATACATTGTTGATTATATATGCTATAGTAGATCTAACACCATATTATATAGCATGCTTGTCTTGTTTTCTTTTGTTGAGAGAAAATTGCTAGCGCAAGCGGGATTGGAAAAAGCTCAACAGGGATCTACTTCAACCGTCTGGAATAAGCTATGATTCGAGGTCCCTTAGTGTTAGATGTTTGGTTTCTCTTGCATATTGGGAAGTGATTTATTTCTTGTGTCTAACTATTTGTTGTGGTACACCCCGAGACATTGGAAGTTTCTCTCTGTAATAGAATTGGCGACTCCGCTAGGGATGTTCCTTGTTTTTCTTTGGAGTCTGGGGGCACAATGTGCTTGATATTATTGACTTGCTTTCTGTTTCTCCCTATTTTTGTGTCGCATTTAGTAGCGTGTTCATCCATTGAAACTCCCCTTTATTGGTTTGACCCTTTGCCTACTTTTTACCACTGTCTTATTTGCATATGCGGATTTTTGGCAAAAAGTCAAGTATATATGCAACTTTTCTTTAAACAGTCACTTACATTCTCCCTTTTGGTTGAGTTGGATGTTGTGGGAAGTTGTTGGGTGGGTTGTGAGTGTGGTTGGGTTTTCCTGGGTTCTTACGGTGTCTGTTGACTGCTTCTTTTGTGACCAGAGACCGTTTTTTCATTGATTTTTCTTTGAAGTAGTTCTAGTCATTTATATTTTTGTTTTTCTATTAGTGCATTACTCTTTTTGTCTCGGTGTCTTGCAAGGATTTTGTTTTATACTTGCTACAGAGACTGAGAGTTTTAAATGACTTTTATTGCATTTTTCATCCTTTTATAGTGAAAAATACAATAGTTGCATTCTTATTTGCATCTTAGATATGGATTTGAGGAGGTACTTGCATTGGATGGCTTGGATGAGAGTTGTATTTAGGATTTCATATAGGAAGGATTGCATTTACATTGAAGGAAAAAACTTGCATCTCATGTAGTGGCATACCCTGTTTTTCATCCTACAAGATTGCACTTAGCATTGCTTGGTAGGTGTGCACTTCTATTTCATTGCTGTGTCTTCATATCACTAGTTGCATGACCATTTCCTTTTGATTAATTACAACCATTAAAATCAATGCTTAAATAAAATGAAATACACATTTTTATTTGATAAGGTTCACAAACAAGATTAGGATTTAGAGTCTTGGAATAGTTCATTGTGAGTTAATTCTCCAAGACTACTAAACACAAACAATTAGGTCTCTATTCAGGTGAGAGAGTGAAACCCTTGGTATAATTAGTGTTTCTCAGGATGATCCTCTTACACGGGAGTTAAGCACAAGGTAGTGCACATGATTGTGATTGGGATGACCCTTGGTCACTTTCTGTGAGCACCAGAGATATTTCTAGGATCGTATTTGTATTTGGGGGATCTTACGAGTTTCGGGCTTTGCTACCCTACCCATACGGTTGATCTCACCTTCTACTGTTCGCGTGAGCATTGGTTATATTCAAGTGACCTTAGTTTCCTTACCTAGGTTATCGAGGGGGTATTTGCAGAGGTTATTCTACAAGTGTCCTGTCTAGGTAGGGGTCGTACAACACAGTCGCTATATGTGTTGAAGTTGAGGGCCACTATAATTGGTTATGTACATTCGCTTGTAGTGTATGGGAGTTTCAAGCCTTTCCTAGGTGAGACATACCTGCTGCATTCCAGAGCTCACATATCCTCCCCTTGGTTTGCTTGTATTTTGGCTGTAGATCCTCTTAGGAGTGTGCTCTTTGTGCGCTAGTGGGATTTTGGGATCGTGGTTACTTGAGTATATTTATGTTCTCTTGATTTTAGATCCTTTTGTTTTTGGCATGCCTGGTATCCTTTCACCCGTCCTTGGTCCTAGTACAGACTCTAGTGTCGGACTTGGGGGCATCACAGCCCCTTACCGTGCTCATGGATTTGGGAATGGTCATATTCCATACTCTACTCTATTTTTGGAGGATTTTTATTCCCTTCGCTTGTTCTTTACACCAATGGTCACCCTCATTGGGGTTGTAGTGGATACATGAATGTTGGGTCTACACCTTACATTCCTTCTTATGTCCCATCGTCCACCGCATTGTTTCCTTTGAATGTTTTTGTCATGATCAATCCTCCTTGTGGCCTATAGTTGGACTCTTTAGTGACTATTTCCAGTTTATTTTGGACTAATATTGTTGTCATGTGGGGTCCAATTTTTGTACACTCTCTCCGAGTCTTTGATCTGTTCATGCATATTATAAGTATCATGTCTAAATTGGCATATAGGTTAGGATTTCACATCCACTTGCATTTTTCATATCCTTATGACGGTTTCATCTTAACCTTAGGTACGAACCCATTCCATGATGTTACGGAACCTCCATGCTATTGTTAGAAGTGGTATTGTGTGAATGGTAGAGATTTCCTATACATGGGTTCTCTAGTTAGATCCTTTTTTCATTTGGTACCCATGTTGAGATGCCTCCTTTAGGTTGTGGGAGTCCCTTTTTAGTCCCGTCATGTCCTTGAGCAAGAGCTTCATACTCCTCTTGAACTTTATGCTGGCCATTCCCCTTCGGACTCCCTTGTATATATCAAGTTGTAATTGCATTTTCATAAGTTTTTCTTGCCTTCTTGAGATTTATGCATGGGGTCTTCACTTAGTGAAACCATTCCATAGCACGTTTGTTCATGGCATATGAAACAATACCCCTATTTTCAAAAAATATTGGAAAATACCTCCCAAAATTGTTTTTTTTAACCCCCTCCCAATATGCCTTCCCAATTTAAAAAAACCCCTATTTTCACTATATATTGCATGTATCCATTTTTTCATTTACATTTTTTATACCCCTTTATATTTCTACCTAGTATATTGACATGATACCCCACATGCATTCTACAATGCACCTTGCTTCTTTCGATGTATATTGTGGATGCACATTACTTCACCCACAATGATTAACACCATAGAGATCACATTCATTTCCTAAATTAACACTAGTTTGTCATTTTTTTCCAGGTGCCTGCACAAGATCAAAGCTTAAGGAAAAAACATACAATGTGAAAA
>LPNX010847655.1:560662-578935 GCA_001517045.1 Pseudotsuga menziesii
GATGACCTCCGACATAATTAAAATTGATAGTGTGTTAACTGCACATATGCAGCAAATAATTTTTTTTCCAGGTGCCTGAAAAGCATCAGAGCTTAAGACAAAAACATACAACATTGTGTTTAAAATTTTGTAACATTGCATATAGAGTGCACCCTTATCAGGACATTATTCAATGGTCACATACTCATCATGTCTCACATAAATACTCCAAAGTTTAAAATGATTAACAATTGATGAGGATGGATGTTCAAAAACCCATTGGCAACAATTAAAGACTTGCATTGGCATCATCTTCTAAAACGTCTTTTTCAGAAGGTATTTCAGTAAATTCACATTCCGAATGAGAAGTACCTAGTGGGTTTCCCTGGGGATATGTATTGCACAAAAAAAAAAAAATGCATTTACTGTATGTAATGTGGTCTCTCTATGAGGAGTTTTTTACAATGGGAATTCATGGAGATACATTTGCGAGCCCATATAAGAGCCTGGCTTGAAACTAGGCCTTAAAAATCTTGTACTTCTTAGTTAGCAAAGTTAAATATGGCTCATGTGACTGTAATAAACAGTATCTGGTAAAATATTAGCCACTAGACCAAGCCTGCTTTGTAAAACCTCTTTTCACAGTTTGGTAAATCAAAATAGGTTGGGTAAAAATGTCATGAGATATGTTGGCATGCCAAGGAATCTTGTTAAGAATGATTGAACTAAATGCAACTCAACTCTGGTTTTTTATCTTCCTTTAAGTAGCTAACAAGCTACTTTAATCTTCTCTTAATTATAACTGCTTGAGCAGAGCAACGAACAAACCATTTCACATTGCAGGTTACTGGAGATAAAGTGTAACTAAATGGCAAGATATGTTAAATTGGGATTTAAAAAAAAACTGCAGGTACTTTGTCTTATATACTTTGTCTTATATTAATTAATAATCCCTGTGTTAAGTCACCCTTAATAACAAATATATGATTGTGTTATGCAAAAATACCCCAGGGTTATGAAAAAATATATGGGTAGGTTCTGGATGCAGTTCATGAACTCATTTTTCTATACCCATGCATATGGTGTTTAATTGCAAAACCTGTGTTGCAAAAGAAGCCCTTTTTTTTCTTGATACAGAAAGAAGGAATAATTATTCTTTCATATTGGCAATCACTCTTGAACACGATAAATGAAGTGTTGAGATGGGAGAAGATCTTGTTCTGCAACAATTGAATTGAGATTCAAGAACACAATTTGATTTCTTGAGTCCTTACCTATTATATAAGAACACAACAGTGATCAATGTTCCCATCAAATAACATAATGAACATGAAATGTATTTTAACAATTGTACATTTGAATAAAAAGTACATATGATGCAATTTGATTTCCTTTCCATCATGACAAATAATATGCAAAACACCAGGGAAAAGGACACATTCAACTATATATGAGAATCACGAACAAATAACCCACCTCCAGGAATGGCAGTTGCAAGGTATGTTTTCATATAGGATGGTAGTTGAAACCAGGTTAGATACTGTTAGAATCCAATATCCTATATCTTTCCCTTGTTCTAAACGTCATACTGCCCAAACAATGTAACTCCACTGTCCAAGTAATGTGATTCCACCCTTCTGTGGTGTCAAGGTATAAAAAATGTTCACTTTTAGATGAAAAAATATATTTCTATCTTTCTCCTCACGACATAGTTGTAGAGGATTCTCTCCTGCATGAGAAGTAAGGAATTTTGTTGTAGGCAAAAAAAACTTTGGATTTTCTCCATGAAGCTCATATGAAAACAAGAAAATGATTATGATGCTCTCCAATACACATGCTTAGCTTTCATGCATGTTTAATCTTCAATGCTTCTCACATATACAACCTGGTAAGGGATTGGCGTAGAAGTTTTCCTCCAATTTGAGGAAATCCCCAGATTCTCTTGTATAAGGAGCTCCTTGTCGGTTAGAGTGTAACTTTTTCACTTTGGATACAAATTTCTTCCATGAAATCTGACCTTGATCCAACTTATCTGTTAGTTTCACTAGATTTTGCTTGTCATGCAACCCAATTAGTAAAACTTTCTGAAGCATAACGAATTTATAAGCGTGGTAACAAAATTGAGCTTTGAAAATATTAAGAGGTACCTATCTGGATTGATAGTTTTCCTGAAACCTTCAAACCGCCTATGCCCTTGCACTACTTTTTCCATGTTCCCATCATAAGTATAAATGAAAACATCACTTTATAGAGCTACAATATAATCCAATGCGGCAAGCCTATTCTGATATTTTTCAAAAGTCTCTAACACCTCTTCTGTATCTAGAGTTGAATGGGTAAAGATATTTGGAAATTCATCATACAGAACTTTCATGCTGCCATTCCCAAAAGTTTCCCCTGCTACAATGTAAATGCTTGTTGTGGATGGAAAGCCCAAGGCTTTCAAAAGAAGTGTAGACTCACGAGGAGTCATAGGACAACCTCCTTGTGTCCTTTTCTCCTCGCCATCAATATCTTTCTCCTTCCACTGATTGAATTCATATCTCATTTGCTAAAGTTCTTCTACTTCCTCTGATGTCAAGTTATGCATACAACCAGTGAATGATAGCATGCCCTTCTCATATCTACACCATTATCAGAATAAAGGAATCAAACTAGCAAATCAATATATGGAATATGATGTGCACACATATTCATATCTACACCCATTGCATGACAAAAGGTTAAAAACATGTGCGGCGGACTTTATAAGCATATCACTGATTCATTTTTCATTGTGTACACTGCATCATGAAGTTATTTACCCTACCTTAAATGAAGTGCAATGTAATAATTTCCATCCTTCCGCATCCTGAACCCCAAAGTATTTTCAAGTTCTTCAATGGATGTTGTATATCTCAAGGCTTGATAATTTGCTTGACACCTTAGCTTTTGAATGGAACTAGGAATACCATTATTGGCAAGTCGAGAATATGTGTGCGTGAAGTATAGGATCTTGTGCTGCTTCAGCAAGGGAGGTACTTCTATCTTGTAATAAGAGGTCTGCATTAATAGATTTCATGATAAGAAACCATAATGATTAAGTACAGACATTTTACAAGTAATAAAGAGCACTTTTGTGAATTATTACCTGCTAAGGATACTTGGAATAAGGTGTAATCTCTTCTAGGACAAAATAGTGACCTCTAGGGCTATTTAAACTAATTTGTGACCTCTGATAGGACAGGGTCATAATCTCTATGTGTTATTTGACAGAGCTGTGATATTTGTTTGGTAGCATGAGCTCAGCTATGACCCTATTGAGGCTGATAGAACTGAACTATGACCTTGTGGGATATTAGATCTAGGTATTGACCTCTCTTTTTCTTGCTTGGGCACTTTGTGATGCCTTTGGGCTGCCTGGGTTGAACTGTGACCTGCTAGGGTTTCCTAGGTCTCATTCCTTTAATTATCAAGTTTTTTATGTGCAATAAAATTCTTATAAGATGTGCAGTGGACTCTTCTTATGTTTGGGATGTTATCCACAAATTTAAAGAAAGGACCATTTATTTTGTCACTCATGAGAGAATTCCATTGTTCTCCATCCTGAACAATAACCAAGCTAGCATACCCAACCTTAAGCTCAAGCATAAATGTGGATAACAACTCCAGAAAAAAAAAAATAAAAAAAAATAAACATTGTACTCAAGCATTTATTTTGTCCCTCATTAGAGAGTGCCATTGTACTCTATCTATAACAACAATCAAGTTAGCATACTCAACCTTCAAATCAATCATAAATGTGGATAACAACTCCAAATGGGTATCAATAAAATAATGTATGTATATTGTCACCAATGTTATCATGCAATTGCCTAGTTCCATGCTAGTACAAACATGGTTAGAAATCCCTAAAGTCTAATAGGCTTATAAATTTTCACAAAATACAACCTTTACTTATAGGATCCTTTTCAATAAATTTATTCTAGGAGATGGCTACCTTCAAGAAGACTAGGAATCTTCATCCTTGCAAGAAACATACTTATTTAGTTCCAGAACTATTTATGCTTTGTCACTTTTAGTGCATCCTATTATAGTTTATTATGAATTTATATTAACCTGTTAAAAATCACAACATTTTAGTACAACGAAAATCAATATGAAGAAACTAGCCAGGAATAAGGGTAAAAATTCATTTAAAAATAGAAGATAAAACATTTACCTCAAAAACCTCTCCATGCTGCTCACAAAGACTTGTTAAATCTTCCTTGGTTATATTCCGAGGTAAATTACCTACAAAGACTTTAGTACCATGTGGAGGGCGTGCTAACAATTCCTCATCATTACACTCTTCTTTGTCCTTATCAGCCTTCTCGCCATTGCCTTCTACAGGCAAGGCATCCTCTGCAGTATCATTATTGGCATCATCTTCAGATAATTTTTCAGGGTCCCCATTTGACACATTGGCGTCTTGGTCAGCTTCTTGTTCATCCTGTGAACCAGATCCTTCATCCTCTGCTAGTTCAAGATCAAGGCCTTCTTGACCATCATTTTTATCTTCCTCTTCAACATCTCCCTCATCCTTTGCTTCCTCATCCATTATTTATTCTGGCTCTTCTTCATCACCATCAAGGTCAACTTGCTCTTCATCATGCTCATCATGCAAATATATAGCATATCCTTTGGCATCCTGCATTGTCTCAATTTTCTTGTCTGCTACCTAAATGCCACCTACAAAGCTTGAAGGGCAACTGTGGAGGAGGCAAAGAATAAAGGAGTATTTGCAGAAAGAGGGAAAGAAATATACTGGAGATAGAACAGGTGAAATTGCAACAGGTTTTGTAGAGTAAGAATCTCAAAGGAAATATAAGGGCCATGAGAAATGCCTTGAGAGATATTACTGAATAAAATTTAAAAGGGAGGATACCAGAGAGTAAATTTAAAAAAGGTAGAGCTGAACTTAAGAAGTATGAATCAAGAAGACGCCCCCAATGTCTAGACAGAACACAGACATTTCTCATAGTTAAGATAATAAAACAAAAAAAAACAAAAATGTGCTATCAAAAGAGAGAGAAATATCAACTATCAGTAAAAAATTCTATTTCATCCACAATTGAAAAGTTTATGAAGGAATAAAACACAAAATGGAAAAACATACTTGAGATGAGCCATTCTGGACAATAAATTAAAGTCTAACAAATTCAAAAGCAATATTTGAAATCAATGAAACATCTGACATAGGATACAACGACTAATGTTTCTAAAATTAGGCAGCAAACCTAGTAAAACATTTTCCAAACACAAAAAAATGGGTGTTTTCATTTGGGAGCATTAGACTCACCAAAAATACACATTTCAAGCACTGACCCAGAAACAAATAATTGATCACACCATCAAGTACAACTAAAGGGAATATCCTGAGTTAACTCAAATTTTAGAGAGATTAAATGGCCTCAAACATGCCAGCCTAGTGATGCCATGGCTTCTCTGAACCATGTTGGAACTTTTACTAAACCAACCTACAGGTTGAGGTACATGTTTGCACTGATTAAAATCTCACATGTCCAAAAAAATTGTTGGGAGACTATATCTAATATTCTTAGGCTAGAAACTAGACAGATGTACAACCATTTTCAGTATTTAATCCATCAAAGGACATGCTCAAATAATTCCTTGCAGTATTTTGTTCAACATCTGCTAAAGATAACCATTTACTATACCTTCGGCATATTTGAAGTATAAATCAAGGTACAGACCAACTTTCCAAAAGTGTACTAAGATCTTGCCCCGCCAAGAGACCTGGCTACACTGACTAGGACCGTAGTTCCCATCATAACATTGACGGGTCGAGATTCCCAATCACTCTCATTTATCAAGGGAGCTAACCACAAAACACAAGGATATCTAATAATCTCTAAAGAAATGATTACCACATTTTTCAACCCCTTTCAAAATAAACATCAAGGATCTTGCAAATCTTGGAGAAGCCATTTAACACACTTTCTTATGGCTTTTATCAATAAGATTCCCATCTTCATCAAATTTCTGAGGTAGCAGATAACCAGTTACAATACCTGTGGCAGATTTGAAGTATAAATCAAGGTACACACTGACTTGCCAAAAGTGTACTAAGACCTTGCCCCGCCAAGAGAGCTGGCTACATTGACTAGGATTGCAGTGCCCACCATAACATTGGCTGGTTGAGATGCCCAATCACTTGCATTTATCAAGGGAGATGACCACAAAATACAAGGATATCTAATAATCTCTAAAGAAATGTTTACCACATTTTTCAACCCATTTCAAACTAAACAACAATATGCAAGATTGTTGTTACTTCTGGAAATAAATACAAAATACATGATATATGCAACGAGTTGTGCAATTTGTGCATAAAACTTGAAAACTTTATTATTTATGCCAATTTGAAGTCAGTCTCAACACCTTATTAACATCTCTCCCCAAGATTGTGAATCCCACATAAACCTTCCAGACTATATGAGCACTACATGGACGGGATATTACTGGAGTAGCTGCATGGATCTATGGACAGTTAGAAAAATTGGAGCAGCTGCATGGATCTGTGGACAGTTGGCATATAACAAAAGAGGTTAATGGGATTCATGAAAAAGGGGATTTGGAGGAGAGAGGAGCTTAAGGGAAGAGGTGTCAGTCACCTGCATTTGTTTCTTTTGGTCTTCCTTTGGGTTCATTTCTGTAGGGGATTACAGGGTTGTTTCCTCATTTTAGAGGGAAGAGGTGATAGTCACCTGCATTTGCTTCTTTTAGTCTTCCTTTGGGTTCATTTGTGTAGGGGATTTTACACGGTTGCTGCCTCATTTAAGAATCATATCAAATTATCTCTGGAATATCAGATCAGATGATCTAACTGGAAAGACAAAAATAATAGCATCATTGGACAAGGAGCATGTATGGATTGTAGAGGGACTAAGAAATCATTGTGGAGATCTGCAGTAGGCTTGAAGCCTTAGAGAGGAGATTAGAACCTATAGACCAAGAGGGAGAGAAACTAAGCAACACACTCTTAAAAGTTCCAAGCCTGTATAAAAATATTGGATTGGATTTTTGGCTTTACAGGGACCAAAGATGACGCATAATTTGTCTGAGTTAGAGAGAATATTAAAACCAACCAGCATAGATCCATCTTAAACCCAAGGATTGAGCTATGCTGGTTTTTTATTTTTTTTATTTTTTACCATACATGACTTTCTTTAATTACTTTTAATTTTTTATAAGTTATTAGCTGACATGGGAACATTACATTATGTAACAAGACAAAGAAGACATATCCTCCAAACTGGGTTATAAGCACCTCTCTATTCTAGGTGCAATAAACCCAAAGGAAGATAAACTAAGTAGAACCATCAAAAGTTGAGTGCCTATACCATTAAGAATGACGTATGTTTTGTACATATCATACAGACCAGAAGAATGAAGTATGGTTTAAGTTCTAGGGATAATTTAAACCAGAAGATACCACATATCATACACGACACGTAGAGAAAAATTCTTTGATATGGAAATTATTCCAGATGATGACCCAAAGCAGATGAAGCTAGTTGTAACTAAGCAAAGACACCATGCAACATTATGATGGAGTTGTTGGCCGAGTCGCAGATAGATTGGTAAAATAAAAATGGAAAAGGAAAAGGAAAAATCAGAACCTTGGCAAAAATGAAAAAATATACATGTTAAGTTCTTGCATACAAAATATTAATAGGTTTTGCACAAGTAGCCCCAACAACATAACACATAAGGAATTGTTGGTCCATAAATACGGATCAAATTCTTAAGCTACAAATCAGAATGAATTTACATGAAGATGGGCAAGCAATAGCCTGATATACTAATTAATTACAGTTTCAAAATCACTATGAGCTAGCAATAACTAGTCGTAATTAAGTGAACATCCATTGCAGCAATACGGTAGGATTGTTTGCAGACAGATCAGGAAAGAAAAGGAAAAGACGACACAAGCATGGACTCAACAAGAAAAGAAATCTAAAAGCTTTCAAACATTCTAGCTTCCTGAACTGAAGAAACTCCAAGTTGAATGTCATCTATCATTGGGTAGATAAGATGAATCTTCATACTAATGTTTTCAAACTCTTCAAATCAGCCATTGATATCAGTCCGAATTAAAAAAATTAATTTTCACCGTCAACTTCAATGTTTCCTACATCATTTTCCTTATTAACACACACAATTGAACTCATGAGAGAACAAAGCTTTTCCGTCAATAGTCAATGGTCAATTTTCTATACATATTAACCAAGATCTCTCTACTTAAGCAAGCCTACCAAGATTTTCCATCAGTAGTCAATGGTCAATTTTCTATACATACTAACCGAGATCTCTCTACTTAAGCAAGCCTACCTGCTGCAAAGTTTCAATTGTTTGGCTCTCATAACTTTCTTCCCTCAGTTGAGGGCTTCACCAACTTGATGATGACATCAGAATTGACTATATTCTCTACATCACTGCTAGGAATGTTCTTTGCCCCAACCTTCCCTTCACTTGCATCGGTTCCTAAGCTAAATCTTCCTGGCCCAACTACGATATCATCAGTTCCTGCTTGACGTGAACCAGTTAGTGCATTGCATTGTGAGCATTGGCATGTTATGTATGGAAAATCTTCTCTCCTAGCCAAACCTACAAGTGAAAAGAATATGCACATTCATACATGTTAACTACAAGAATATCAAGTTAAACTTGATTCCTTCTAATGCATTCAAATATTACAGATCCTATTAGTACATTCACAAACATTTCCATGAATTAAGGTGAAACATTTCGGGAAATAGATTCCAAAATGATACCTAAGACATATTTTGAATTCTTATACCATGGGATAAACATGCATCACGCATCTACATAAGCCCATAGAGAAACATGCCACATCCAAAAGTTGGGGTTGTCCAAGGACAACATGAAAAAATAACCTTACCAAAAAGAAACGGTAAAGTTATGAGAAACCCGAGGACTAAATAACTGGTTAGTGGAAAGAATTGATACTTGCAGCGATAGTGCAGTGGTGCAGAGTTGTTTATTTTGACACATGCTCCTTAGGCACCACCCTTTGTCAAACCTTATCCTATGAACTCTTTATGAATGAATAGTAAGTTCATTGTATCTTGTAGACAGTATCTATAGACCAATGTTATCAAAACAAAAACCAGACCAAAACCAGATTAGCTAAAAATATCAAAACATACAATGAAAGCACTGATTGTATTAAAAAATGCATAAAATATTGAAATTCTGATAAAATATTATATATTCATGCACATAAATGTAAATATATTCATGCACACGCAAATAGATAAAATTACATATTCATGGTTTTTAAATCATATAGTGTTCAATGAGAGTGCTCAAAATAGATTTTTTGTTCTTTGCTCAAGTGAAGTCCTTTACCTTCTCAACCTCTGATTGAATATTCTTTTGCAAGACTTTTTCTTTCTTCTCAAGCATCTCTAGAGTCTACAAAAATTCAAAAGTGTAATAACTAATAAATCATCTTAAAGTTCTGCAATCTCGTGAACACACTTATAATAATAAAAAAACATTTGCAATCTGATGTCCTGGAACTCACCAAACAATAAAATTGTAACTTTTAAGTTTTTAAAATAAGATCAATAAAGAATACCTTCCTTCTGTAATCATGTCATCTCTCAATAAAAGATTCAAACTAAAACAGAATCCAATCTTGCACCAATTCCTGAAGCAGTCAGACTGAAATAAAAAACATATCTAAATCAGAAACTTGCTATGTTATTCTAGTGTTAGAAATCACACAGTTACATACCGATGTCATAACAACCAGCTTTAATTGTAGCTGCAACATCTGCAACTACTTGGAGACTCGAATAGCATTGTCTATTGACAGTCCTGACAGGTACAGTCTCTGGAGAGTAGACATGGTAAGAAGCTTGCAGTTATCACGAAACTTGCCTTCAATGAAAAAAGTCATTTGACACATACACACCTATGAATCCAACAAAAAAAGAATCCATCCTGCACTCACAAACACAGTGAAATCCACGTGCAAGAATAGTACCAACAACAACATCACCAACTTCAATAATGCTCAAAATGGTTGGGAACCCACTTTGGAACCATTAGCACCCCTAATCTTTGGTGGGCACACTCTTACATATTGGCTAGGTTTTTTCAACTTTGATATTTTTTAACTGCTCTTTATATGCTCTACGTACCAAAGGTGGTTGGGTGTATATCACAGCTGTGTGAATTTTTTATAGTTGCTGCTCATTTTTCCTGTAGTATAGAGAACTTGTTTTCTGCATAATACATGCATTTTGATTCCTTTTCCCTATGGCTAGGCCATTGGACAGAATATTCTATGCCCTATATTTATGAATCACGTTGGCATCATTCTATAATAGCTATATGTGTAGCTAGGTTGATTTTTCCTCTCTTCTCTATCTTGGAACTCAACTAGTATTACACTATATGGTCCCGCAGATTAGTTTTGTGCCATAGCTCTCACATGATAGATCTCCATTGGTTTCATATCTCTGTCATTTCTCTTATTTAAGGAGGTCTTATAGTTGTTGTTCACAGCCTTCACTTGTTGGTTTAGGTCCTATTTTTTTATTTGGGGCTTAAACAGTGCATCTCATGGTGGTTTAGAGCATCCCTCTCACATTTTGATCAGTCTTCTTCCCATCCTTTATGATCGTGGTGGTTAAGAGCATCCCTCTCACATGTTTTGGATGCTTGCTATAATATCCTCTCAACAATTGGATCAAAGTTATGATCGCAAATTCACTCTTCCCATCAATCTAAGGATTATAAATAGTAGAAAGCTCCAACGTTGTATCCATCCTATCCCAGAAATATAGAGTCCCAATCAGACACTACTAAACTTTGAAACCAAAATGTATCCATTCAATTGCAAACAACAAGTCAAAGGTTTCATGCTTGGAATGGTCTTGTTAAAAGGACTAAGGTTTCCTGCTATGGGTGAAGGAATGAATTGCCAGGTTGTAAGAATGACCAATCTAAACTGTTTGTTCACCCCATGTCTTTGGGTGCTTGATATTATATCCTCGCAACAATTCGATCAAAGTAATGTTCACAAATTGAACCTACCCATCAATCTAAGGATTAAAAACAATAGAAAGCTTAAGCTTTGTATCCATCCTTTCCTAGAATGTTGCCCAAAACATGCCAAAAAACTAGAGTCCCAATCAAACACTATTATACTTTGCAAACCAAAATGTATCCATACAATTGCAAAGAACAAGTCAAAGGTTTCATGCCTTGTAATGGTCTTGTTACAAGGAATAAGCACATCTTGTTGAACCAATTCACAACCAAAAATAAATAGTTGTGGCCTATCCTAGACATTGGAAAACCTTCAACAAAATCCACAGATATACTTTCCCAATGTCTATTTGGTATTGCTAATGTTAAGTACATCCCAAATTTCATATATTTGGCTTGCTAGTGCTACAAAGAACACAACCTTTAACAAACTTGAAAACTTATTCTTACGTCTTCGACCATTAAACATACCTTTATAGATTTGCAGTGGTCTTCCCAACACTAAATTGTTAAGCAATTCAAAAAGTATGAGACTTCCTCATTAAGTGAATTCTCCTTTCCTAGGGTAATACACAACTTTCCCAATTTCTAAAGTAGCCCATATTGAAAATGGTATTCATTTCCCTCCATATCAATTGTTGTTTTATCCTTTAGTTGTTGCAATGCATCCCCAAAATCAACATCCTCCTTGTGATCATCACTCAACAATTCATATATGAAGAGATCAAGCTACATAATCACTTCCACAATTGCAATATTTTCAACATGGTCTTGACAACATATTGGCCATTTTGGCAAACATTTCATCATATCTTTGTATTATCTTTGATTCTGATAATGAACTGCACATTGCGGGTCCAAAACGCTAGATTTAATGTGGAACACATTAAATCCAAAAATGTTTATCAAACCAACAAACTATGGAATCCTAAAAGAACATATTGGCTAATTTGTTTATCATATCTTATATATGATAAAATTGTCACAAAAACTCCATCCACTTGAAATGCTTTCTTTGTTGCATTTTTCTCTATCTCTACAACTACTACAATGGTTGTCAATCAATGTGGGTTATGGTGGTCTCCTTTCCCATGAGATAGTGCTTCCATTTATTGACCACTTGAACTACAACAAAGAGATACTTATCATAAGTAGGGTATCTTAGCATTGCTGCAAGGAGAAAATCTAAATGGTAACAAATTGATCTTCCTCTTTGCATAAGGATTGAAGCCATGGCATACCCACTTGCATCAATTTAAATCTCAAAAAGTTGTTACAAATTAGGCATGTCTAATACTAATGCTTGAATTATTTTTTTCTACATATCTTCAAACTACCTCTCGTGCTATATTTCCCAATGAAAATTATTCCCTTTAGGTATTATAACATGTAACAATGCAACAATTGAGGAAAACCCTAAGATAATTTCCTCAAATATTGAGCTGCTCCCATGAAACTTATTTCCCATGTCACATTAGAGGGCGTAGGCCAGCCCATGTCACATTAGTAGTGGTAGGCCATTGCTCTCCTCCACCAATCACATGTCCAAGGTACACCAAGGACTCTTTTTCAAACTCAAACTTCTTGAGCTTAGCAATCAACTACTCCTTCTAATGAAGTATACTATAAAACGAGAACTATAGCTACAAAAAATCATATTTTGTCATCAAAACACCAGAAAACAATCCAAAGATGAAAAAGTAGTGATACTAGTATCACCGAATTTTAAGGAGTAGTTGATTGCTAAACTCAAAGAGCTGGTTTTTCTACAATAGTTAGAACAATTGATAGTCCTACAAGGAATTCTTCTGAAAACCAACTTCAAGTACATAAATTCCAAAGGTTCTTAAACAAAAAATAAATCAAAGAAATATCCACTTAGCCATTTGAAATATTCACATATCCATTCGAATCACTCCCCCTGTGGGAAAACAAGAATAAATTCCAAGGTTATACCAGACATGCACTAATCGCTATATACAATTTCATTTTTTTATATGCACATTTCTGAACATTATAAATGTGACATAAGCACCAAATATATAAAACACTTAATCTGTATACTTTCAAATAAACAATTTTATTCATATAAAAAAATTATTATTAACAATGAATAATTCAAACATAAGTAACCAACCACTTCAAGGTCATAAAAAAATATTAAAAAGGCATCAACACTATTCAATTGTTACTTGTCCATGTGAAAATCAATAGAGAACCATATTGATTATGGATTTGTGTCTGCTAAACAGTAAAACATTGAAACATTGATAACTATCTAGTGGTTCATCTTATACGATTTTATTATTTTATTCCTACACCATTTTGGTGATCAATAAGGCACTGATGCTGTGTAAAATATAGAAGAGAAATCTCCTTGCAATGATTTGATTATCAAGATCCCATGTCGAAACATGAAACTGAGAGAGAAGCCCTTCTTTGTACAAGAATGAGTGAATCACAACGATAGAATGATATTCTTTCAACTGCCTTTAAAACAATATAGATTCCCAATTTTCATGAGGGTTATTCCAGCACCATATCCATAAGAATCAAGCTCAAAAATACCCAAATGATATTATTTCCAAGTCTTCCTGCTACAATTCTGTTTAGAACAAAACAATGTCAGAATTCTAAGCAAATACTGATAGTGTCCACATGATTAAAGATATAACCCTCACCAAGATCTCCTTATGGTACCTAATGAGAATTTAAGCATTACATATACTGCATAGGCTAGGATTACCTCATAGGTAACATCACAGAAAATACCCTTTCCTCATACATAGAATCAGTATACTAAATGAAGCATTTATGATTTATCATTCCATTAGGCACTATTTATCTAGGATTTAAATAAATGCTCGGACCTATAAAATAATTGTATTGTCACAAAATACGCATCATATGCAAAATTTCTTCGTCAACGGTAGCCTCTCTGGACCACTAAAATAAATGTAAATTTCATTTGGTGTAATTTCAAAATGCTCTTATAAACACATTTGAAATGTTTTCATATATGAAAATGGAGGGCCTGTAATCTCACAGAAGAAAAATTGCAATAGCTAAATGATAGATAATAGGACAAATTCATATGCATGCTGAATTGCAGCCAACATGAATAATTGAATAATGGGATAGAAATTTGCTTACTATATTTTTCAGAGACAGGGCAGTTAACATTAAAAAAGGAACAGGAAATATCAACTATAAATTGAAAAAGATGGACATATGATAGTTTGGAATCTGAATACGGACTTATCTACATTGTACACACACCATATTGTTGTTTATCAAGTCCCTGTAAGTTGCAACAATGATTCCATACTAGAAAGAAGAGGCTGATAATGGAGGGTTTAAAACAAGTTGCAATATCATAAGGATTTTGGAGATCATCATTGCTTCAATAAAAAAGTTCAAGGAATTTTACCTCTTCAAGCCTTTTTATACTCCCTCTGTAGAAACATCTTGGTAGAAGGCATCCCATGTACACCATACAAACCAATCAAGGATTCCTGGCATTTGTCCAATCAACATATCACATGGATGACATTCCCTAAAGAATCAATAGATGCTTATATGGATTCAAATGATTGATTCTACTTAGTCTCCTTCTTCTTATCTCTATGACAAAATGTCTTCAAATGAAGTTCCATATCCCTGCCATGTAAAACCCATAGCACTTGATATCGATACTTGTATTTTTTACAAAAAATAAATTATAAAATGCTAGCCATTTCCTCACACAGTGGAATCTTTTGAAATTGTGCAGTTTCTACAGACATTCTCATTGTGAACATTTCCCAATTAAGAGATCATGCATTCTTTTTCATTTAAGCAAACAGTTTCTGGGGCATTTGCTGACATTTTCTGCAAATTAACATGATCTACATTTAAGTTTACTTTCTTAAAAATTGCATTAACAAACTAGTATGATAAACTCACCTACGCTAAACACCATATACTCTGTACTCAAACTCCGGTTCCCACTCTAGAAATCCAAGTTACAAAAACCATTTGCACATCGCAAATATTTACAATAAAAAATCCTAACACTACCACTTGTCAACAACAATGCAAATTGCAGTAGGAGGAAAATCCATTGGATTTATAGACCATCAGGGTTTAAATCCCTCTATCCCCACCTAGGTTCGATCCTAAACGACAATACCACCCATAGGCTAAGGGATACGCCATACCACCCATAGGCAGCAGGATCGATACAAACCATAGGCAACCGGATCTGTATATATCTTGTAGCTCCTCCTGATGTTATGAACCTAAATTAGTAATAAATGGTTCCTGTTATGACCATGGAAATGATGTAAAAAAACATTTCACTTTAAATAAAAACTGCTACCTGAGAGATGATATCTTGATACCTGATAACTGTAGAACCGAAAAAACCCACAAAAACCACCAACGGTGCAGAAATATCCTCCAAAACTACCACTGCAGAAATATCCTCCAACACTACCACTGCAGAAATATCCTCCAACACTACCACTGCCCCCTCTGCGAAAACCCATCAAAACCCCTATGCATGTGTCCTCCAATACTTCCACTGCTCCCTCAATGAAAACCTATGGAAAACCTATGCATATGACTCATAAATCTCCTCCAACACTGCCATTGCTCCCTCCCCAACGCTGCTATGTACCAGAGAAAAACCCTATGCAGCATCACGCAGGCTTGTGGTAGAGGCGCGGGCACTAGAGAAACCACCTCCAAATCCAGAAAATATGATGCAGCATCACACAGGCTTGTGGCGGGCTTATGGTAGAGGCGCGGGCAACCTTTTGCAATAAAATATGCCCTATCATATTGGATATTTATATAGTAAATAAAAAAACCCTTTTTCCCTTTAATATACCACCAATATATTAGTGTAGAATTTTTTGATTTTTAACCCACCAATATGAACGGACGTGATATCATATTGGTCCCTAGGTGACACCCCCGTGGATTTATGCCAGCTCCCTAACTTTCAGTTGTAATCCATATAGCCCGATTTTGTCTCATGTCTAGCCAAGAAGATCCTTTTTATATATCTTTTGTAGCTTGATCACCCCTTTACGGGGAGGAGACCTTTCCCTGAGTGTCTTTATCCTGCACATTTTTCCTTACATTGAGCATACGTATGTTCCACTTTTTGGAACTAGTTTTCTTGTTCCCATGAAACTTGTCTCCTCCTAGATTTGTAACTATAAAGCACTTTTATTCTTTTTGTAGCTTTTCAAAATATCTGAAAAAGTCCAAAAAAATAAAAAAAACCAAAAATCTGGACAGGAAAAGATGTTATCTGTGGCAGCAGTCGAGTTGTGTCTCCTTCGAACAGAGCACTGTATATCACATCCATTGGTTGGGTTATTAGTTTGAAATTGGGAGTTGTACTCGTACTCTGAGTTTATCTCCACCAATTGGTTAAGCTTCCAGTCCCTATGGAGCCTCTATTGATGCCTCCTATGTCACAGAGATGTCCCATTTTGCATATTGAGTCTATGCTACCTACCTTCAGTCACCTTTTTCCTTTATGTTCTTGTTCAAAGGAAGTTGAATCCTAAGTCGACCATTCCTCAGTTTTCTTGACTTTGCGTGTTGGCCATTCCCAATATTGTTACTGGTTCATGCACATCTTGTTTGTGTTCTTCCAAATTATACAGCATTGCTGAGTACCTAATGTTGTTTTATGGGGGATGCCTTAATGCCCTCCTTCCAGCGGATTCCATTCCATCGACTTCAGATCATTTATTCTGGGATAGGATTCTAGAGTCATTTGAGTGCCTTAAGACTTACAGTCATTAGTGGTAGGTTCTCTCGCCATCAAAAATTTTGGGAATACATCAATGACCCTTGATCGATGGATTCTTCCAACTATTCGAACTCAACACATCTATTCGCACTTATTATATTGCGCTTTAGTACCTTGATTCCCATTTTCATTATCGATGGGTGATATCGCGTCTGTTAATGGTATACATTAATGATTGGCAATCATATGATGGACTACTATGTTTGACTCTGACACCTCTATTCACATAGTAGGACATGTACTCATAGTGGTTTGTGTAGAAGACTTTCCAGCTTGGTGGCATTCCACATATGCTACCTCCTTGATCGTGTCAGTGTTCATGAGATTCCAGCTCTCGTGATTTGATTCCATTGTATGTCAGATATCTTCAACCATTATGGAGATATTGATCCATTAGGTATCTTCAACTTCTATGGAGATCTTGATCCATTGTATATCTTCATCATGGAGATTATAATATACTATATATTGTAGGTGGCGATGACCACACATGTCATATTTTGTATATCATGCCTATTCATGTCCATTGTACTCTTATGTATGTGGGACTGCTCTATGTATTTGAAATCACATGTAGGGATTGATTATTGTACCATACTGATGGATGGATGGTTCTTCCACCTGGTTCTTCATCACTCCACTTCTGGGATGGATTTTATAATTTATTTCAGCCATCATGTTACCCCTCTGAACTCACACATTAGGGGGAATCTGTTATAACTGATTTTACCACACATGGTTGATCACGTATTTATGGCTTTCCCTATCCCTTTGCAGACTCTTTAGACCCCATGGACTGATATTATACTTTGATGTTTCCAATTTCATCCCTAAAAGCACTTGTTTATTGATGTACGTGACTTTTAATCCCATACTTGCGTGTACACGTGACTTTTGACCTCAAACCCGTGTACATTGGGATGTGTGCATAAATCCAAATATTTTTGGAGTTTTCCTTCAGGTGTTTCTGAACCACTTGACTCTTGGCCTTCCCTACGCCTTGAGATCGCTCAGATTTGACCCTCCATCTGTTGATGTATATGTAACTTCAGAATGTATTCTTCTATGTATTTTATATTATTGTAACCCGATGTTTATTCCGGGATGTTTCTATTATGTATTTGAGTCATGTGGTCATGCCCCGATGTTCCGATCGGGAGGATTATAATGTAAACAAGTCATATCAAGTCATTGGGTAAGTCCCCACTGTTTAGGGGCACTTGAGTTATTATACACTAATTAAGGTGTAGGCTCGAGTAGTAATTATTAGGTTGAGTGCACTTCAAGTCAACGGAAGAATATAAATAGAGTGTGAGAGTCTCTATTTATCACTTGTGACTTAGCTCTCTTGCTCTCTCAAGTGTGGCGCACCTTTGGAGAAGGAAATCTTTGGCTTGACAGAAGACAGAAGG
>LPNX010847655.1:584031-641399 GCA_001517045.1 Pseudotsuga menziesii
TGAAAAAACTAACACCATCACCCCTTTGGAGTTCTATATAAGGAACCCCTTGGATACATTGAAGGAGAGAAGTTGAAGAGCAACGAAACTATAGTCCATTGTTGCCATAGATTGCATATAATTGAGTATGCATCCCTTTGTCCCTTTGAAGCACTTTATGTTCTTCCCAAGCTTGCCTTTGCTTGTGAGCTTGCTATCGAGAGATGGAGGATTTAGGTGGTGGAGGCCCAGGTGGAGGACTCGATTTCTACAGTTCGCAGACGTGAGGTTGTCACTTGTGTAATCTTTGATTTGATTAATAGAAATATATTTTCCTGTCCAATAATGTGCATTTGAATAAATATTGAATCCATGGATATGTTTAATTTCTTATACATTGTTGATTATATATGCTAGAGTAGATCTAACACCATATTATATAGCATGCTTGTCTTGTTTGTTGTTGTTGAGAGCAAGTTGCTAGCACAAGCGGGGTTGGAAAAAGCTCAACGAGGATCTACTTCAACCATCCAGAATAAGGTATGATTTGAGGTCCCTTAGTGTTAGATGTTTGGTTTCTCTTGCATATTGGGAAGGGATTGATTTCTCGTGTCTAGCTGTCTGTTGTGGTACACCCCAAGCCATAGGAAGTTTCTCTCCATAACAGTCAACACTCTTAAATCTATTTGTTTCCAAAATGTCACTATTAGAAAAAAAGAAAAACTTCAAACCTTCTTCATTGTATGCTAGCTTGTTGAGCCATAAATATTTATCTACTAGACTGGAGGAAGCAGTCGCATGGAAACATTTTGTAGTATCTGTTACATCTGGGGAACTTAGAGCATTGAATCCGCCCTGCTATATTTACCAAATGACCTTCCTCTCACTAAATGTAAGAGGGTTGGGTAGGGATGAAAGGGTTAGGGCCCTAACAAAACTTATCTCTGATACTAGATCTGATATTATTCTACTGTAAGAGACTATGTATCTAGATACTATAGCTATTGAAAAAATGGCTAATATCCTTCTTGGCTGGGAACTGTCGGTAGTTAGTGCTTTGGGTTTGTTAGGAGGCCTTCTATCGGGCTGGAACCCTAGAGTTGAAAATATGAAACCTTTTAAAACAAATTGGGGAATTCCTTTGGAAGGAAAGTTGGGTTTAATTGACATAGAATTAAATATTTTGAATGTTTATGCCCCATATAAAAATAGAATCTGTTTCTGGGACTCTTTTATCTAGTTCAGGCTTATTAAGCACTGAAAACCTTATTTTGGCAGGAGACTTCAATTTTACCTTGTCTCCAATTGAGGTTTGGGGAAAAAATTCTAAATTGGATTCGATGCCATCCTATTTCAAAGAGCTCCTGGAAAACTTTGATCTCATTGATATTAATCTACCGGTGTTGGAACCAACTTGGTTAAATGATAGAAGTGGGAAGGATTGAATTCACAAGAGATTGGACAGATTTATTTCTAAGACCTCATTAGTTCAGAGTTTTCACAGATATAGAACTTGGGTTGGGTTAAATAAAATCTCCGGTCATTTCCCAATTTTCCTACAATTTGAAGGAAGCTCCTCTAAACATAATTACCCCTTCAATTTTAACAGCTCTTGGCTTGATAATGGAGATTTTTGTAAATTTGTTCATGATTCTTGGTTATTCTATAAGAATAATGAAAATAACAATCCTATGGATCATTTGGTTTACAAGCTCACATTCCTAAAAGATGTTGTCACAGGATGGATCCAATCCAAGAAATCCAAAGATAGGGAAGAATTCTCCCTTCTTGAAAAAAAATCAGAATTATTCACCAGAAGAACCTTGACTACTCTATATCTAAAGAAGAACTTCTCCTAATCATAGATTTGGAAAAAAAATGATATTGAAGCGGGAAGAAAAATACTGGAGACTCAAAAGTAGGGCCATTTGAATCAATCTTGGAGACAATAATACCATGTTTTTCCACTCTTTTGCATCATATAGGAGAAACCTGAATTCGATCTGGGAACTCACAGATGATAATGGGAACATTGTGAAAGGTCAGGAACAACTTCAAATATTGGAAAAAACTCACTTCGAAAAGATTTTCAAAACGGAAGGTCTAACCTTCCTTGAATCTCAGATTAATACTATCATATTGTATCCCACATTTATTAATGAAGAAAATAGAAGCCATGTGAAAGATCAGTTGTCACTAAAGGTGGTTCAACAAGCATTGAATCAATTTGAAAAGGAAAAATTCCAGGCCATGATGGGTGGACAATTGAACTCTTTTACACTTTTTTGATATCATAGGAGAAGCGTTGCTTGTCATGGTTGAATTCTCCAGAATTGAAGTCTTTGTTTTAGGAGCACTAAACTCAACTTTCATTACTCTGATTGCCAAATGTAATAAACCTGTTTGTTTTGCAGACTTTCACCCGATAGCTCTTTGTAATCTTCTTTACAAGCTTATATAAAAAATTATAGCAAACATAATTAAACCAATTATTTCAAAGGTAGTCTCACATGAGCAATTTGGTTTTCTACATGACAGGTAAATTAGGGATGCTATAGAAATTACTCAAGATATCATACATACCATCAAGCAAAAGAAATTGAGGGATTTTCTTCTGAAAATGGATTTAGAAAAATCCTTTGACAAAGTAGACTGGGTCTCCTTAAGGTTAGTTCTTATTCAAATTGGCTTGCCTCTTATGGTTGTTAATTGGATAATGTCTTGTGTCACTTCGTCACAATTTACGGTCATGGTAAATGGAGCTCCTTCATCATTCTTTAAAAGTGGAAGAGGGGTTAAACAAGGCTTCCCACTTTCAAGCCTACTCTTCCTCCTTACAATTGAAGGTCTAAGCAAACTTATTCATGAAGCCAAAGATAATGGCACTGTGAAAGGAATTAAATTATGTAAGGATCTCTCTATTACCCACTTTATTTTTGCAAATGATGTGCTATTATGTGTTATGGACTCTATAAATGAATGTCAAAGATATAAAGAGTTCATTAGATTATTCTGCAATGCTTCTAGTATGACATTCAATAGGAAAAAATCCATTCTCTATCACAACAAATTGTATAAGAACACATTAATTGATATCACGTCTATCCTTCAGTGTAAAATTTGTCATTTGGATGTTGGTATCCATTATTTAGGTTACTTTATAAAGCCAAATAATTATAGATCACAAGACCGGCGTTGGTTTATAGAAAAGTTCGAAAAAAGAATAAAATTTTGGATGTACAGATTCCTTTCCATTGGTGGTAAGCTTACACTTATAAAGACTGTTCTACTAAGCATTCTTGTTTACTGGTTCTCCCTTATACAAGTCCCTGCTTCTATTATCAATCTTTTAAGAAGGTTCATTTTCAAAGTTTTATGGACTGGAGGCCCTAAAATTAGCAGACTTATTATGATTGGATGGTAAAACCTATCTCTTTCGAAAGATTGGGGTGGTTGGGGGATTAAAAACGTACATTGGTTTAATGATGCACTAAGAATGAAAAGTTTTTGGAGGGGATTGACGGGAAATACCCTCTAGTCAAATATCTTGAAAGGAAAATACTTGAAGATGAATCTCATTGTCTGGATTAGAAATCCCCAAAAGGTCAGCACAAATAACTCCCGAATGTAGAAAGGTTTTTTTAAAATTGATCACAGAGTTAGTTCAAATCTCTATTGGAATGTAGGGAATGGAAGTAATGTGTTAGTTCGAATTGATCCGATCACAGGTTTGGGAGAAGATTATACGCTCTCACCATTTATTTTAAATTATATTTTCAAAATTGGATATTTCACTCTGGCTCATATTAGAATAGCATTATGGCACAACAAGGATTGTTCTCATTAGTTCATTGCCAAAGACTTGGGGCTTGTTTAAGATTTATCCTAGGAATGGGAATCCCATATTAAGAAGCTGAACCTAGCAGGTGATAGACTCTCAAATGAAGAAGACTCTCTGACTTGGGAAGCAAACCCTCAGATTGGGATTAATTCTGCTAAAACTACATACCAGACTATTATTCAATCTACCTTCAGCTCTGTCCATAAATGGTGGTTCAAATCACTTTGGAAATGGAGTATCCCCTTAAAATACAAATGTTTCATGTGTCTGGCACTTCAAAATTGCCTAAAGACTTGGGATAACTTAAAGATAAAATGTTGGGTTGGTCATAGTTTTTGTATTCTCTGCAAACAGTCCAATGAATCTACATATCATATGCTAACTAGATGTGAGTTTACTCTTCATATTTGGAAAAAAATTTGTTTCCTTTAAAACATTATTGAAGTTTGGGAGGGGAAGAAATTTAATATCTGTCTTTTAAATTGGTTAAACTCAAGCAAACTTTTTCATTCTCTGCCAGCTATCATTTCCTGGAAACTTTGGAGGGTGAGGAATGTTTACTTTTTTGAAAATCATCTTCATATCTCCTTTAGCATCGGTAGCCACATTATTCAGTTGATTGAGGATTTTAGTAGTACGTCTGTTACATTTTCCAAACCCAGATATTTGAAGGATATCCAACCAATTGGTGATATTGACTATTTTGATGGCGCAAACAAAGATGGCTTCTGTGCTGCAGGTGTAGCCTTAATGATCAGTAATATCCACTCTTTCAATTTCAAACTGCATTATGGTACATGTACGAACATGAAAGCATAGCTATTAGTTCTCTGGTGTTTATGTAAAGTTGCTACATTCTTTGGTATTGTTTCCCTCTAGGTGTTTGGTGATTCAAGGGTCACCATCAAATGGGCTACAGGCAATTTCAATATTTAAGTGCTCACTCTCACTCCTTGGTGTAAAAGAATTCGAGATATGATAAAAAGTTTTCTCAACATGAACTTCCAACACATCTTTAGGGAGCAGAACCAGTTGGTAGATCAACTTTCTAAAGCAGCGTTGGATGGAGAAATTGGCATTCTTATTTGGGAAGAAGTCATGGATAACCTATTGATTGACTCGGGTTCCATCAACAGTTTTGAAGTTTAGACTGATGATCATCTTATTTTGTATATGAATATCTCTTGTTTAGAAACTTAGTTTTGAATTCCTAGTTCTTGTATGCCTTTGTCTTTTTGGACTGAAAATGAATGGTCTAGATTCATGATTTAAACAACTATATTCATAAGATCGTGTCTTTGAGAGAGACTGTGTACTTTTTTATTCACATGAATAAAAAAAATATGCATTTTTCTGCTGGAAAAAAAAGATACTAAACACTTCAAACAATATCAACAAAAATATATTTAGTCTTTTTAAAGGTTCAAATACAAAAAGTAATATTCCTATATAAAAAAAAATTCAAACATAAAAAAAAAATATCAACAAAAATATATTTAGTCTTTTTAAAGATTTAAATACAAAAATAATATTAACAAAAATTCATTTTTAATTAATTTATAAAAAAATTAGATCATAAAATTAAGTAATTAACACCTTTCCTTTTGGCCAAAAAGGTCTTTGACAATATATAAAAAATGCATGATATCTTGAAATATTATTTATTTATTTAAATGTTTGAATTTTTTTCACTTTTATACATTATAAAGATACTAAACACTTAAAAAAATAACAACCTTTTAACTTTTTTGACGTTAGAGATATCAAAAGTTCTTTTTTTTTTCAGACGAAAAAAACATCCCTTGCTATTCTATTGAATGAAAGGAACTGGGTACATCATCAAAAAATAGCAGTCCAAAACATATGGAGCCAGTATCATCCAGCAGTACATCAAGAAAGATATCTCTCCCACAAAACCTAACTATCAGAGCTAGGGCATCATATACAAAGTAAGGGTCCTCTCATAAAATGCACAGTAGGCCAATCAGTCAAGTATGTCCCTAAAGAAAATAAGAAGAACCTAGAAAAAATATCTAAGTCAGGGATTGAATCACTCAAAATCCAAAGACATAACTAATCAACTTAACCAACACTTTCACAAATAAAGAATCAAGAGACAAGAGTCTAAGAACCAGAGTAGTGCTCTCAAAAAAGCTGGAGTGTAACCTCCCCAAAAACATCATCCTCACATATTTCAGTGAGAGAAAGATGGCCTGCATCCATAATAAGCCCTTCCTTGGAGAGTGTGTCTGCCCTCTTGTTATGTTCCCTAAAGACATGACTGAAATCTACAAAGGTGAACAGAGATACGAGTTTCCTGGTGTTTATGCACTAGGCCTCTAAAGTGCACCATAGTAAGGGTGGATTCTTCCCTTGCCCAGTTTATAATCACAGAGGAATCGCCAAAGATATGTAAGTATGGCGACCCAATATCTTTGACGATGAGTAATGATGCCCAGAGCGCCAATAGCTTGAATCTAGTATTAGTGTTGTTCCCACAGCCTAATTTTATAGAGAGAGAATGATGATCACTTAACCAAATACAAACACCTGCTCCTCCTATTGAATCTGCCGCATCTCCATCAAAAAACACCATAGGAATTTTTTTTGCAAGAGGAACACCAATGAGCCTAACTTTGGACCTATTTGCTTGACACACCTGATGAGAGGAAACATCTAACATTATCATATGACAAATTATGGAGATAATAGGTTTCTTATCTTAAAAAATATAGCTATTCCTGCGCTTCCAAAGATTCCAGATAAAAAAGAAGGGCAAATACAGAAGCATCCCACCCTTTGAAACCCAGGTGGACAGGTTTTCTAAAAGAAATGAATCAGGCCAAAGTAAATGGACATCAAACATACTTCCCAAGCTGTGAATGACCTTTTTCACAAAGGGGCAGCCAAAAAAAATTGGTCAACAGTTTCGGCTTCGTTTTTGCAGAGACAACATCTGTTAGGGCCAAACCAACCTCTCTTGTGCAGGTTATCCCAAGTATTTATTTTCCTATTAATAGCCAGCCAAGTAAAGCACTTCAATTTCTGTGGTATATTGAAGCCCCAAACCCTCATGAGGAAACCATGTTTTATTAGAGGCAAATGCTTAGACAGAATGAGCTCGTAAGATTTTTTGGTTGAGACCATTCTAGATTTTTTATCAAACATCTAGAGCAAGGAATCCTCGTGATTACCAATCTTAATGCCACCATGTGATAGGTCATTGACAAAGGATGACCATTGATCATCCCAAACACCTCCCAAGCTGAGGTCTGTCGCTGAATACCAAACGCTTAAACCATTAGTATGAAATTCCAAGTTTTGATCCTGTGCCAGATTTGTAATCCCATAGTCAGTCAGATATTCCCTAAGGCCCTTTGGTAAATGATACAAAGAGTCAAGACCAACAATCAGATCAACTCCCATGCAAATTTTCAGACCATTTCCAACCTTCCATCCAAACTGACTAGTAATTCAAGACAATATCCTTATGAAACCATTCTAGAAATATGAAGTTCCATTGACAATGAACTTCCAAGATCTAATCCAATTCTCCAAAGGTTCGTTTTTGATGTAGTAAAATGTTATAATCCGTCTCCATATGTTGTTCCCCTTAAGTAGCAGCCACATATTCTTCAGCCTGAGCGAGATTCCAAACCATTCCAAGTTCTTTATATCCCAGCCACCACATTCAATAGGGGATGAAACCGCTTCCCAGCTAGCCACTTGATATTTTTGATGCCCATCAGTGCTCCCCCACAGGAAAGAAAAGATAGCTTTCCTCAGCAAATTCAGAATAGATTTTGGACATCTGGCCAGGGAAAACCAATACACAACAAGTCCAGTGATAACTAATCTAATAAGAACAACTCTGCCACCTAGAGATAGTAGCAGGTATGACCAGTTCTTAATCTTATTTTCAAACATTTCCACTATCCATCTCCAGTCTTAAGATGGATACCCCACGGGTTTAAGGCAATAAACCAAGTATTTGAAACCATCTTGGATCGGTGCCATACTGTAGGGAAGGAGCTTAGCAATTTGGCTCCAAATACCATCATCAACATCCTGATAAAGAAAGAAAGACTTTTTTGTGCTGACAGCCATACCTGTAGCTAAGCAAAAAAGGTATAGTGCATCTCTATATGCTTTCCATTCACTGACAATAGCAATACCAAATAAAGGTACATCATCAACAAATAATGAGTAATAGACAGATCATTAGAGTACTGAAATCCTTTGATAAGACCTTTTTGCTAAGCATCCAATATAATCCTGCCGAGACTTTTAATAATCGGGATGAATAGTAAGGGAGATAAAGTCCCAACCTTGACGAATTCCTCTTGTGGCTCGGAAAAAATCAAAAGGTGTTCCATTGATTAAGACTGCAAAACAAACATTAGTAACACAACCCATAATCCAATTTACACCAATCAGAGGTAGGCCAATCTAGAGAAGCAAAAGTCTTAAGAAAGTCCAATTAACCCTATCGAAGTTTTAACACCATGACATTAGAATTCTTGGTTTTAATAGACTGCAATATTTCTTGGGTTATGCCAACAAGTTCAGTAATTTGCCTATCCTTCAAAAAACCAAATTGTTGAGCTAATATAGTCATATTCAGTAAAAGCTTAAAAAGATAGTGTAATCATAACCTAACTTTAATCTTGAACTTAGCACCAATTCAACCATCTTTTATCTTCATTATTTTTCACGTAAAAGTAACTCCAACCTTTTAGAATTAAACTATTTGAATTCCAATATCAAAAATCTTATTTGACGTCTTTGTCTTCATTCATTTTTATGGTAAAAGTCAAGAACACTAAGATAGGGTAGGAAATGAAAAAGTTCCACGGATATAAAAACATATATAAAATAGTCGGAAATATCTTTTTGTAGTAAGCAACTTTTGGAAATTGGTTGGATGTGGATTTTTAACACTCCTCACCTAACCTAAAACTATTTGAATTTCCATACCAAAAATCTTATTTGAGGATTGATTTTGATAACTATACTATCAAGATAGTTATTATTCTATTTGATAAATAACATAAATATTTATTAAATTAAATGAATCTCATAATTTATATATAAACATTGTTACACAAAATTCATTAAATTTTATAGTAAAATTGTATTTTTATCATTTTTATAAAAACATATAAGGGAATTTAATTGAAACACATGCTCTTAAATGTTTATAGAAGCATAAATTTCAAGACAAAAATTGTAAAATTGTATTTTTATCATTTTTATAAAAACACAGAAAGGAATTTAATTGAAACACATGCTCTTAAATGTTTTTAGAAGCATAAATTTCAACACAAAAATTGGTTCTCGACGTAATTTCAAAGCTGCAAAATCTAAATATTTTTAAAATCTTCCAAACAAAGGTTACGTCACTCACCTTGGATTGTAAAAATCACTTCTCAGCTATGTGGATCGTACATAGCTTCGCGGGTCTGCACTTTCCTTAATTTCTTTTTTCTGATGTTCTTATTCAAATAAAGTGTGTAATGTAATGTTTATGGTTTTAATTTTTCTAATATATAATAATAATATATTTTTAAGGTGATTGCCAAGCAAGACACCAATTGGTGTATGAGACCCCCTTGTTTATGGGACAAGGGACCCCCCTTTGCGCAGTGATTTAACTGCTAAAGTCTACATAGGTGTACATACCCTTCCCCCTTTGGATTTGAACCTATGACCTCCTAGGAGGAAACACATGCTCTTAATGATTAGGCCCACTTAAGTTGTATGTGTGTGTGTGTGTGTGTGTGTGTGTGTGTGTGTGTGTTGTTCTAATTGTTTTGAATATAATTTGAGCTAATATCTTATTCTTTCGATCATTTTATTATTATTTTTATAATGAACATGTGTTAGCTCTAGGATGAGCATGAAATAAGTTACAGACCCCCCTCTTACTAGGCTATAGAATGTGTCTCTTGGCACAACAAGATAAAAAGTTTACCTCTAAAAATTATACCTCAATTAAATTGTTTTGTCTACCTAAAATACAATTTAAAATTTTTATTCTACGTAAAATTATAAATATGATATCTAATGCTAACGTAGGAAAACTAAAGGGACGATGAGAACAATGATGCTTACACCTGTCCAATTGGAACTACTCAAACTCCAATAATATTGTCATTAGGGGGAATATTTAGGATTGAATCAAGGTTGACTCAATCAAATGCTACTATTGACGTGTTAAAATTTATCAATGGATTCTATTCTGCATGGGGAAGGAAAGAATGTTTCTCTTTCACTTTTGGGATGGTTGTAGTTTATCGATTGCCGCATCAATAGATATAGTTCAATATCTCTCTATCTATCTTAGTGTCTATAGTCCCATTCATATATTAGGAGATAAATTAGTGATAACAAGCACAAGTAAATTTGAACCCAAAATCCGACGACATATTTGTCTGAATTTCGACAGGACTCCATCTAATATCCGACAAAGTAGTCTATTTTTAAACATCGTAAAATTTTGTCGGATATCTAACAGATACAACAAGTTGTCGTAAATACAACAACCACTAGTTGCATAACCTGCAAGTAAGGACCAACGATCCAAGACAAAATATGACGATATGTTGTTGAATTTTCGACACATAACTAGTCGATTAACCGACAAATTATTCCTCCCAAGTTGTCAAATAACCAACATGTAAGGACCATTGATTCACGACAAAATCCAACAATATGTCATTGAATTTCTAACACATACTTGGTCGATTAACTAAGAGACTATTCCACCCATTTTGTCGAATAACCAACATGTATTTGTCGAAAATGCAACGAAAACTTGATCGATTAATCGACATAATATTCCACCCATGGTGTCGAATAACCGAGATGTAATGGTTGAAAATGCGACGGCAAATCCGACAATCTTTTTTGTTAGAGTTATAGCATCCCCTTCGGATTATCGTTGGGTTTACGTCAGATATTCGACACAACTCTAGACAAATAACCGACCTCTTTGTCATCGATTGTATAGAAAACTTGTCAGCTATAGTCAATGTTGTCATCGGAAATGTGACGCTTTTGAGTAATTTAAAAAAAATTATATGCCCATCTTTATGTCTAAATGTTAGCAAGTAGCAAGTAGAAAGTAGCATTTTTATGTCTAAATGTTAGCAAGAAACAAGTTTTTATGTCTAATGTTGCTTGCTAAAATCTATTTGAGGGCATTAATAGATCCAAAGAATTATGATAGTACCTAGGGGGTGGAAGGCGATCAAAAGGATGCCTATAGATTTTGCATGGTAGAAACATTGAACATCAAATTCTATAATGTCACTTAAGTGAAATTGGCATTATCCAATAGAAAGCGCTTAGGGAATGCTCAACATGTCTCTTTTACATAAAAATGTGGTCTGCATGTGGTTTAATGTCACTTTTTTTTCCTTGCAAAAAACGCATAATTTCATTTCATCAGGTGTGAACAAAATTACATTCTATATATGCACATTCATTGTGCATTTTTTAAAGTAAACAAGATTGTTCCTAGACAAATGTCTACATACTGTGGCTCTTTTATGGAGCATTTACAATAGAGAGTCTTGAAACCTCAAAAAATAACTGTTGTCTAGTAGCATAAAAAGTCACTTGGCCTATCATCCTGATAATGATCGATATATATAAACAAGAATAGTAAAGTTCTTAAACATGTTATCAAAAAGCAAAATATATAATATGATGTCAACATGTTAAACTAAAGAGTGCCATCCTATTGTAGTGTTCACTCTATAAACGACCGATGGTAGTAATAAAATGCAGACCCATCCTGGACTTCATTTATCTTCCAATTCCCCAAAGCCAATTGCATACCCTTTTTCGAGGATTTTTCCACCTCTTTGTTGTTTTCCCTGTAAACATGACGGCATGAGAAAGTATCAAAAGTGTTCAGAACCTCCCGAATGGACAATACGATATTTGTTAATTTTAATTGCCTGCATTGTTGTGTCCCATTTATCCATTTGATAACATTTAGAGAGTCACCAAAAAAAGTTAAGGCTTCGACATCCCTTCTCTGCTGCAAAAATTAGGAGCATATTTAGGCTGAGCAGTTCAACATAGTTGTTACTTCCCTCTCCCAACCTCGGGGAAAGTTCAAAAAAGTGAAACTCTGAAAGGAAAAGAAAAGCCCCTCCCCCACACACATTGTTTTGGGTTGCACAATCGAAAAACCCCCATGGAGTAGTCCGATCGATTTCCATAGCCAATAACTCCCTTTGTTTTGTTGCTTTAATATGATAAGGGAAAGCAGTTAGAATGGCACAAGAAAGTGCTGCCGAAATTGTAGGTGTACATGTTTTTTTGAAAAAATTAAGTTATTTCTTGCCAACCAGATACCCCAAATGACAAGCAGAGGTAGGGCAACCAGAGATTTGAGATGTGCCACAAAATTCCAATTTTCCCAAGCTTCAGCCACCGAATTCACCTCCCACATGAAAAGGATACCAGTTATGCATGTACATTCATCCCACACCTCTCTAATGTATGGGAAGCTTAAGAACAGATGTGTGACCGACTCTTCCTCTGATTGACAAAGAACACACCACGCAGGACCATGTTTATTTCTTTTCTATAGGTTGTCCCACGTTGGTACCTTATTTTCCAAGGTGTTCTACATAAATAACCGAGTTTTGGGTAGGATCTTGATCTTCTAGATATTTTTCCACCACCAAACTGGCTCCCTACCATTCCCACCTGCACTTAGATAGATATAACAGATTTCAGAGTGTATCTGCCTAGTGGATCTCCTTCCCACACGAGTTGATCTTCCCTATCCCTTAGAATAATATGTGCCCTGTTGAGTTCTTGAATAAAAAAAGACAAAGTTGCTTGGTTCGACTCCAATAATCCTAAGGTATTCACCCCTCTCCAATATTGTACACATGCCTTATCCTGAAGCAGACTTGCCAGTTGTGACAGAAAACAAATACCTCTTTCCCTAAAAGCTACCATCGTCCGTTCTGGAAGGATACGGCGATGAACACTCCCAAACTAGGGATCTTTCCCAACTCTAAGTTTCCTCCGATATCCAATGTTCCAGTCCATATTTGAATCAATCACCGCCTTCCAAACCATTGATCCCCCCCATGTGATTTCCTGGGAGATCTCACCCATTCTTCAACCAACTATGGAGCTATATATTTATGGGTTACAACCTATGTCTAAATACTTTATGTCTTCAGTAGTATCCACCCCCCTTTAGCTTCCAGTGCTTTGGAAAATAGGAAGATGTTCTTTAGCCTCCAGCCCCCCATAGCTTTAGGACTTACAATTATTTCCCACCTCACCCATGGATAAAAGAAAGCCGCGTCTTTCCCACACCACAAAAATTGAAAACAGGGCTTTCTAGCATCCTCCAACTTCCCCTTAGGAATCCAGCACAGGGCCATCCAATACACTAGGATTGCCTCTAGAACTCAATTTACAAAGACCAACTGACCTGCTCTTGAAATCCATTTGCAGCTCCAGACTTTCAATATTTTTTCCAACTTATCAAGAAGCCACTTCTAGTCCTACTTCTTACAATCATTTAATTTTAGATAAAACCCAAGATATTTATCCTCGAGTCCACCTCTAAGAGGTTGAAGGATAAGACTCTGACAAAGGCTTGTACTTAAACAACACCCAACAAATTAGTAGAGAGTGTGGACTTTCCATAATTTATTTCCATGCCCGTAGCTTTTGAAAAGAGTTTCAACATCCCTTACCGACCCTGTGCAAAAAATAAGAACATCGTCTACAAATAGTAGATGTGTTATGAAGAGACCTGGAGATACCTAAATTCCCCTAAAAATTCCTTGTCTTTTAGCTTCCCTTAATGTCCTTCTCAATCCTTCCGCTACCAGAAGGAATAGTAAGGGAGAAAGCGGGAACCCTTGACTAAGACCTCTCTCAGAATGAAAGAAGGGAGATTTTGTCCCATTAATAAGAACCGAAAAAGAGACCTTTATTAAATAGCTCACGATCCACCTGATAAAACCTATACCAAAACCCAAATGATTAAGAAGCATACGAATATAAAGCCAACTTACTTTATCATAGGCCTTGGAAAGGTCTATTTTTAGGACAACGCCTTTGAGTTTTTTGTTTTGATGATGTGCAGTCCTTCTTGTGCTACTCCAATTGCTTCATGAATCTACCTCCCTTCTAAAAACCCAAACTATTCACCAGAAATATGTTGTGATAGAGTCCCTTTGATTCTTCTTGAGATGACTTTAGACACTACTTTGTAAATACAATTGCAGAGAGAAATAGGTCTAAAGTAATTTAATGAAGTAGGATTGTCAATTTTTGGGATCAAAGCAATGAAATTTGAATTGAATCTAGCTGGGATCCTCCCTAAATTCCTTGAATCCTCAACTACTTTGAGAAGATCTGCCCCCAACACTTCAAAAAGTCCTAGGAATAACTCAATTGACCAACCATCTGGGCCCACACTCTTGTCCTTTTGAAAACTTTGAAGCACAACCTTCAATTCTTCCTCAAAGACTTCCTCCATTAGAGTTTTGTTATCCCCCTCTTCCACAAAATGAGGGAAAATTTGTGCCACTCTAATCACTTCTGCAATACTGGCTTGATTGTTTTCTCTGAAGAGAGAGTGAAATTGATCAACCCCAACCCTGGCCATACCTTAAAAAGTAGTTTGTGCTTCACCCTGTGAGTTGTCAAGACTCCAAATAGTGTTTGCGGCCTTCCTCCCCTTTGCATAAGCATGAAATAACTTGGTGTCGTCATCCCTATCCTCTAGCCAAGTTTCCCTACTCTTAAGACGCCATGTTTCTTCCTTTTCTAGTAGCAAAGTGTTTTTTCTTCCTTCAAATCGAGCCAAAGATTTTTTGGACTCAAGAGTCCTCAAACCCCCTCTAGCTTCATCGTAGATCCTGCAAAGATTTGCTTCAATCTAGAGTAGTTCAATGTCCTCCATATACCTATTTGCATGAGCCCAATCTTTAATAGTCCCTTTTAGTTTCTTAATATTATTAGGAAATTGGAATGCTACAGAAAGGGGTCTTCTGTGATTGAAAGGAATCCATAAAGAGGTAACCAGATTTATGAAGGAGTCATCTTTCAGCCAAATTTGTTAAACTTTAGCGGTCTGGGAGTATTTTTTGGGCCATACCGAAGTTCAAAGAATAAGGGAAAATGGTTAGAGCCTCCCCTTGCCCTAGCCACTACCTAAAATAAAAAAATATTTCTGCCACTTGTTCTAAAACAAAGAACCTGTCCAGTTGCTTATCCACCCTACAATCTCTCGAATGGTTGTTCCTCCAAATTGGTTTGAGTTTAATGGGCTCAATGGAAATCAAATTTTTATCTGTTAATTTCTTAGAGAAAAACCTAGTTACGAAGTCAGAACGAGCATGTGGCCCCCAAACTTCTGCATGCCCCAAAGAGAAATTTAGATTACCTCCTAAAATAACCAAGTCCCATCCAAGGAGAGGATTGTTGAGCAAGGAATCCCAGAAGGGGATCTTATTGAGATAAGGGCCATAAACATTGCAGCCTGTAAAAAATTCTACAGAACCTAGGGCCGAGCAAGAAATCCCAACAGAGGAATCCACCCTCCATATGTTTAGAACCTTTAAATTCCTATCGTTCCATCCAATGGCCAATACACCATAACAACCTTGAACATCTAGGGTTTCAAAATTCCACCCCAAAAACCAACTTTCCAATCTATCCTTCACTACCTCACCAATGACCAAAGTTTCTTGCAAAAGAATGAAGTCCAGGTGTTTAAGAAACACCACTCTCCTAATCCCTGATCTTTTATGGGGACCATCCAGACCCCTGCAGTTAAAAGACAAAATTTTCATGACCGAACCTTCTTATGGGATCACACTGGTCTAAGTGTCCGTTCAATAGACTGTTGTTTCCCTTCCAAAAAGTCCTTCTTTTCTTTAGTCTAAGCCCTAAAGATAAAGGAGGTCCTCCCTCTTCCCTTTGTAGGCCGCTCCTTTTCTTTCCCAAGACCCCCAGTTCCTATATTTGTCCCAGAATGAAGAAAATAACCCAAGTTTGTAGACTCATTCATGGGTGAGGTGGGGTCTTCCTAACAAGGTGTCGGATCGGGTTCAGGTGGAAGGGAGACCTCCTCTAGAGGGAAAGGAGGAAAATCAATAAGGGGGAGCAGGTATGAGGAGGGTTGTGGAGTGAGTGACAAATTTTCAAGCCCCTAAATCCAGTCTAAACCAGAGAAAGAAACATTTTGCATAAAAAATTTAATGGAAGGAGATAGGGAAAGAAGAGGAGTACCAAAAAACAGAGGCCCCTACACAGGAAGCATCACGATTTGTTTTGGAAAATCTAATTTCAGACTTCATGGAGGTCGTTCCTCCACCTATGAAGGTCCTCCCCCCGGCTCCCCATCACTCCCATGATGTTCCAATTGATGAGGAGGCGGCGATGCAGGACCTGTGGGAACCACTCTGCAAATCCCATCTGACCCTTGTCACCGAACTCTAGGCATGGAATAAAGAGGGAGTTTCAACTCAAATGTTGGGTGTCCATAGGCATGACACCTTCAGCATATTAAAGGCACATTCTCATAATCCAACTTTTGAGTGATGATGTAAGGTCCCCAACTTAGCTTCACCTCTTCTATCAGCCCTTCTCTAACGTTGAGGTTTACTAGAATCCTTGCTACCTTCTTTTGTTCTGAGTGAAAAAAGGAGAAATCCCCCTCCAGATAAGTTCCCAGAATAGTACTAATCCCTCTGAAATGTCATTCTGATCAGTAGTGAAGAGGAAGCCCCGGTAGCCGCACCCCCAAAGGCACAATGTCCAATGTTTCTCTTCCTGCATCAAAGAGTGAATGCCAAGGTTTAAGCATAACTGGATAGTGATCCAAGTTCCAATTCTTGTTGAGAACCCACAAATCATATTCTACCTTATGAAAGTAGAAGGAAAACCGGTTCCTAGTTAGTTCTTACACCTCTAGCACATAACCTAGGCTTGTCTTGCAATAGGCCTCCACCCAATCTAAAATTTTGCTCCATGCAAACGACCAACCTAAAGCCTTCCCAACCAGCATCTGATCTTTCATCTGTAAAACCTGATCCCACTCTATGTCCTCTCCCACATAGTTGTAGTCTATTATACAAGATTTAACCCATCGTTTCCTACCTATTTTTCCTGAATTCTCCAAACCCTCCTTAGCCTCATCTTCACTAGCCTCCGAACCAGTACCTATCCCAAAACTAGGGCTTTATAATCTGCTCTTCTCAAATGCACTCAAATCCCCATTGAAAGAGCCAACCTCCTGTAGAGGATTTTGACCTAACCTACTCAATGGATTTGACTGCATATTTCTATCCCGACTCCTTCCCTACCACGACACCCCGACAACCTCCACATCACCATGAATACGGTTACCCTCCTTAGATCTCATAAGGGGATGAACCAAATGCCAAGATGGTACCCCCATTTCTTCATGTTTCGCCAACGACACGGGAGAGAAGACCAACACGTCCAACGGTAAAAACCCAAATTTGATCAACGACTCTTCATCATGCATAGGAGTGACCCCATAACCCCTCATCGGGCCCAGGGCCTCCACCTCAACCCAAATATTTCCAGTTGTCATGGCCTAGATCTCCCCACTCTCCAGGTTGTCACTCAAATAGTCCACCATATCTCGAGCCTCCATGATAAGGCCACACTAGGGTATTTTTTAGGGACGAATTTTTGCCAATTGGCTATTTTTTGTGTTTTTTTTCAAAAAATATTTTCGTTATTTAGTCATTTTTAGTCTCTAATATTGCCTATAGCTACATTAAATATTTTTTTTATCATAATATTCACCAAAATTTACAAGTTTTAGTAGTAAAATGTATGTCTCAGATTTAATATTTGTCTACCTATCTATATACATTCTTTTTAATCCAAAATAATTGCCTAGAATACTATACTTGAGTATAATATTAGAATCCTTAGAAAATACTCTGGGGAACACAGTAAAAACACATGATAAAACCAAGGTGAAAACGATCAGGTGCATAGGGAAACCCATTAGAGGAAAATTCAACTCAAAATGGGCCTTTTAACTTTTATTCAAATTCCATGTCATCATGTGTTAGCCAATGAAATTGATTTAAATTTGAAATACCATATAGGTCTTAAACACTTTTTTAATATAAATTTGGGGATAGGCATCATAAAAAAAACTACTTTTTTTGTTTGTATTTTTTATATATCTCCCTGTGTTTTTACTCAAATTTTGATTGGGAGATCTTGTTGGATGCGGAATTAAATTCCACATCCAATGAGAACCCACTCAGCATACTTTTGACGGACCCCGCTACCCCAAAAACAAGAAATACCTGAAAAAATGGAATGATGATGTCATCATTCCGTTTTTTCAGGTATTTCTTGTTTTTTGGGTAGCAGGGTCTGTCAAAAGTATGCCGAGTGGGTACTCATTGGATGCGAAATTTAATTCCACATCCAACGAGCTCTCCCGATCAAAATTTGAGTAAAAACACAGGGAGATATGTCAAAAATACAAACAAAAAAGTAGTTTTTTTCTTTTCTTCCTCCAAAATTAATAAATATTATTTTATTATTTTATTAGTTCATTTTAGGAGGCCCATTTTGAGTTGAAATTTCTTCTAATGACCGGTACAATGTTCTTCCCCTCCACACCAAAGAAGGGAAAACTGCCCAACACCAACGCCCCTCTCAATGTCTAGATAGACACCCCGCAAAACCGCTAACAGACTTGCAGTCAACAACTGCCACCATCACCCTCCACTCATTGTGCTGAGAACCCTAATCGTGAAGCTCCACATGAGGATTAATGGATTCATATTTAATGTCACTTAAGATACTATATTCATTTGGCCTAAATGATGCTTAAGAGATGTCAACCATGTTTCCTAAACATCACCTAGGATATGTCATTGATGTGTCCTACACATCCTTCACATCCTTCACCTGGAGTAAACATGGAAAGAACATCAATTAAGTGATGTCCCTCATGTGTCCTAAATGTCGTGCAAGAAACACTTATCTCATGGGATGGACATCTCATAAGAGTAACCCTTCACATTAATTTGACATTTTTTATACCAAAGACATTGATGAATGCCCCCTGATGGATGTTCATTGGACATTTAATGTTATTTGTAGATCCATTAAGTGTCATTCATCTAGCATGTGAACACCACTTGATAGACGCTCATTAGGCATGAACTATTAGTTATATGTCTCATGAAAGAGGAACATTTGATGATTCTAATAAGTGACAAGGTGTCCACATAACCATCATATGATAAAATAAATCAGTCCACAAGGAGAAGAGAGCAACAAAGGTTCAAAAACGTCCACTTTACAACAACAATAACCCTAGGCGTCCAACAAAGATTAGATCTATACTTCTTTCATGCCAAGACACTCCAAGAGTGAAGTTATGAACATAATATATAATCTTGTCAAGTATTCTAGAAGAGTTACTGAGGAAACTAGGGTTTAGGGTGGTTACGATAATAAAACATAAAATAAAGTTGAGTACACTTATAGTAGGGTACCAAAGGTCATATTGTCACATAACAATAAAACAATAAAAGTAATAAGGTTAAGTCATTATACCAAAGGTGGTCAAGGTACCACACACAATAAGGGCGCTAGGAACGAGGAGAAGATGAAGGACCATAAGTCAACCAAAGGGGTCACAAAAAGATGGTAAGGAAACCCCCATACCCACAAGACTAAGGTGTACCATAACGGAGGAGAAACAATCCATTTTACCCATAGACCAACAAGACCAATTAATTTAATCTTTTCTCTCTCTCAAGGTATATTGTCACCTATATTTTTATCATCATTGTAAAAACAGAAATAAAAAACAAAGCAAGATCCAGAAAAGGAGTGTTGTAATAAATTCAAATATAATTTTCATCTCTTTCAACTTTAACACTCCATTGGTCAATTCGTTAAAGTTGGTCCTTGAGATAAATTATCAATTCCAATGTACAGACGTAAACAGTAACAAAATTACAATGAAGTTAAACTAATGAACAATAATCAAAGAACAATAGTAATGCTAGCTAGATATGGTTTGGATCTGCCTTATACTCAGACCTTGTGAATCAACTCTTGTCACTGTAAGGACAAGTTGTCATAAGACATACCTTGAGAGAGAGATATTTAGAGTGTTGATGGTTTAGGTTAGGTACCCAAAGTAATAACAAGACATCCTAGTCACCAAGAGTAAATACCTTAACAACAAATATAATCAGTCCCACGTACAGTTAGATAACCTAAACCCTAAAAACCCTAACAAAATATATAATAAAATCCATGATCAAGCCCTAGAAGGCTTGTATAGTTCAAGACCTTCCCTCAAGAGGATTATACAGTCATCACCTAACCATAGAGGGCTTAAACAGTCCACGACCCATCTTGGGAATATCACAACAGAAGTCTAGAATCCCTAGAAGAGGTGCAACCCAGTATAGAAGACCAAGAGAGGAGGTAGGGAGACAAAAAATCAGTCAAGGAAGACTCCATAAAGTCACGACCCAGCTTGCATGTCACCAAAATAGTCACAACTTACTCAAGAGAGTTCATAATTAGTCACAACCTCCTCACAAAGGTCACGAGATAGTCACCAGTAGTCATGGACTGGCTAAGGAGCTCACAAAATAGTCACTGACAGTCATGAACTTCCCAAGAAGGGACAATATAGTCACAACTCATTCCATAAGGAGAAGAGAGCAACAAAGGTCCAAAAATGTCCACTTTACAACAACAATAACCCTAGGTGTCCAACAAAGATCAGATCTATACTTATTTCATGCCAAGATACTCCAAGAGTGAAGTTATGAACATAATATATAAACTTGGCAAGTCTTCTAGAAGGGCCACTTAGGAAACCCTAGGTTTTAGGGTGGTAACCATAATAAAACATAAAATAAAGTCGAGTACACTTAGAGTAGGGTACCAAAGGTCATATGGTCACATAACAATAAAATAATATAAGTATTACATTAAAGTCATCATACCAAAGGTGGTCAAGGTACCACACACAATTAGGGCGCTAGGACCAACTAGAAGATGAAGGACCATAAGTCAACCAAAGGGGTCACAACAATATGGTAAGGAAACCCCCATACCAAAAAGACCAAGGTGTACCATAAAGGTAGAGAAATAACCCCTTTTACCCATAGGATCAACAATACCAATGACTTTGATCTTTTGTCTCTCTCAAGATATATTGTCACATATATTTTTATCATCATTGTATAAATATAACTAAAAAACAAAGCTAGATCCAAAAAAGTAGTGTTGTAATAGATCAAACATAAATTTCATCTCTTTCAACTTTAACACTCCATTGTTCATTGCGTTAAAGTTGGTCCTTGAGATGAATTATCAATTCCAATGTACATAACATAAATAGTAACAAAATTAGAATGCAGTTAAACTAATAAACAATAATTAAAGAACAATAGTAATGCTAGTTAGATCTATTTTGGTTCTGCATTATACTCATATATTTTGAGTCAACTCTTGTCACTGCAAGGACAAGATGTCATAAGACATACCTTGACTGAGAGAGAGAGAGAGAGTTAGAGTGTTCATGGTTTAGGTTAGGTACACATAGTAATAACAAGACATCTCAGTCACCAACACTAAAGACCATAGCAGTAGATATAATCAGACCCACGTACAGTTATATACCCTAAACCCTAGCAGCAGATATAAGATAGTCCACGGACAAGCCCTAGAAGACTTGTATAGTCCATGACCTACCCTTAAAGGGATTATACAATCACCTCCCAAACCTACATGGATTAAGCAGTCCATGACCCATCTTCGGAAGATCATAATACAAGTCTAGTAGCCCTAGAAGAGGTGTCTCCCAAGATAACAAAGCAAGAGAGGAGGTAGGGATACCATGACTTAGTCAAGAAAGACTCTAGGAAGTCACGACCCAGCTAATTAAAAGTCACCAAAACAATCATAACTTACTTAGGAGGGTTCATAATCAGTCACGACCTACTCAAGAAGGTCACAAGACAGTTACTAGTAGTCATGGCTTGTCCACGGAGGTCGCAAAACAGTCACTAACATTCATGGTCTTCCCAAGAAGGGACAATTCGATCATAACTCACCTCATAAGGAGAAGAGAGCACCAAAGATCCAAAAACATCCTCTTTACAACAACAATAACCCTAGGCATCAAACAAAGACTGGATCCATACTTCTTTCATGCCAATATACTCCAAGAGTGAAGTTATGAACATAATATATAATCTTGGAGGGTTTTCTAGAAGGGTCACTTGGGAAAATTTAGGTTTTAGGGTGGTTATCATAATACAACATAAAATAAAGTTGAGTACACTTATATTAGAGTACCAAAGGTCATATGAACACATAACAATAAAAGAATAAAAGTAATAAGTTTAAGTCATCATACCAAAGGTTATCAAGGTAACACACACAATAAGGGCTCTAGGACCAAGTAGAAGATGAAGGACCATAAGTCAACCAAAGGGGTCACAACAAGATGGTAAGAAAACTCCCATACCCACAATACCAAGGTGTACCATAAAGGTGGATAAACATACCATTTTACCCATAGGACCAACAAGACCAATGAATTTAATCTTTTCTCTCTCTCAAGGTATATTGTCACATATATTTTTATCATCGTCGTATAAACATAACTAAAAAACAAAGCTAGATCTAGGAAAGTATCGTTTTAATAAATTCAAACACAATTTTTATCTCTTTCAACTTTAACACTCCACTGGTCATTGCGTTAAAGTTGGTCCTTGAGATGAATTATCAATTCCAATGTACATAACATAAATAGTAACAAAGTTACAATGAAGTTAAACTAATTAACCTTAATTAAAGAACAATAGTAATTCTAGTTAGATCTCATTTGAATCTTCCTTATACTCATACATTATGATTCATCTCTTGTTAGTGTAAGGGAAAGCTTCTAGAAGACATACCTTGAGAGAGAGAAAGATATTTAGAGTGCTCATGGTTTAGGTTAGGTACCCAAAGTAATAACTAGAAATCCTACTCACCAAGAGTAAATACCCTAGAAACAAAAAAAATCAGTCCCATGTACAGTTAGGTACCCTAAACCCTAGAAGAAAATATAATACAGTCCATGACTTTCCCTTAGAGGGGTAATACAGTCACCGCCCAACCCTAAAGTGCTTAAACAGTCCATGAACCAGCTTGGGAAGATCACAATACAAGTCTAGAATCCCTAGAATAGGTGTTGCCTAGGATAGTAGACCAAAAGAGGAGGCAAGGAGACCACAAATCAGTCAAGGAAGACTCCAGGAAGTCATGACCCAGCTTGCATGTCACCAAAATAGTCACGAATTACTCAGGAGAGTTCATAATTAGTCACAACCTTCTCAAGAAGGTCACAAGACAGTCACCCCCAGTCATGTCCTTCCCAATGAGGTCACAAAATAGTCACTAACAGTCACGGTCTGCCCAAGAAGAGACAATACGGTCACAAATCATTCCACAAGGAGAAGATAGCAGCAAAGACCCAAAAAAGTCCACTTTACAACAACAATAACCCTAGTCATCCAACAAAGATCAGATCTATACTTATTTCATGCCAAGATACTCCAAGAGTGAAGTTATGAACATAATATATAAACTTTGCAAGTCTTCTAGAAGGACCACTCAGGCAACTCTAGGTTTTAGGGTGGTTACCATAATAAAACATAAAATAAATTTGAGTACACTTAGAGTAGGGTACCAAAGGTCATATGGTCGCATAACAATAAAACACTATAATTAACAAGGTTAAGTCATCATACCCAAGGTGGTCATGGTAGGCACCACACACAATTAGGGCGCTAGGACCAAGTAGAAGATGAAGGATCACAAGTCAACCAAAGGGCTCACAACAAGATGATAAGGCAACTCCCATACCCACAAGACCAAGTTGTACCATAAAGGTGGAGAAACAACCCCTTTTGCCCATAGGACCAACAAGACTTTAATGACTTCAATATTTTCTCTCTCTCAAGGTATATTGTCACATATATTTTTATCATCATTGTATAAACAAAACTAAAAAACAAATCTAGATCCAGAAAAGTACTGATGTAATAATTCCAAACACAATTTTCATCTCTTTTTACTTTAACACTCTCTCCAAGTGAAATTTAGGACATAACCAAGCATGAAAAACCATTTAACATGACCTTCAAATACATAACCAAACCATCAAGATATTACTCCTAGTAATTTGGGTCTATTTATTTTTAAGGAAATAGTGTTAATCTTGAATGTTTGTTCCATGTTCAATTCTGAAATATTTTAGGAGAACATTCGATTGATTTTAGGAAGCCATCCTTAAAAAAATAACAAGATGTTGGTCCCAGTGGTGGTTATAGAAAATTTTTGTAGCCTTAAACCAACTAAATGCTTAGTAGTGATATTAACATGGATATTGTTGAATTATGCCTCAATACATTCAAGTATTTGCAGGTTCACGAAGGAACACACCATTCACAATATACTTGAGACATTAATTTATGGCCTACAACTATAAGTAACAAGGATTTGACTCATGCAAATATTTAGAAACAACCCACAAAATTCTTGTTGTTTAAGGCTTCCCTTCTCCACAGTCAACACAGAAGTAACCTAAAAATACCTTCTTCTCCTATTGCAAGTAGTGAACTATCATTTTTATCCCCATAATGTTCAAGAGCCCCAAGTTTTTGTAGTAAACCTTTGTCATCATAAGTTGAAAATTCCCCTTATCACCCTTTGTAGTCATGTATTAACCCAAAATAGTCTCATTCAAGGTAAGTATAGATATAATGAGGAAATATAGTAAATCCTCATTACTTTTACTCTAGGTGGTTACTATTAATAGATATGGCTCTTACTTTTAAACTCTACATGTAAGACTAGCGAAGTTCTTTAGGAGCGTAAAAAGGAAATAAGAATCGATTAACAATTTTAGAGATAAGAAATATTTGTAACTACATTCCCATATAAAAGAATCCTTCTCTTTAAATGGATTTATATATAAATTTACTATACTTTGTATTAATTTATGCAATAGTATTTATATGACGTACCCATCAATATCTTACTAGTTTATGCACCACGAGCAAGAGATGAGTCGGCATTGCATTAATATTAACTTACAGTAAGCACTTGAAGTCTTGCTATTATTTTTCGATGGGACTAGCTTCCAAGTGAAATTTAGGACATAACCAAGCATGAAAAACCATTTAACATGACCTTCAAATACATAACCAAACCATCAAGATATTACTCCTAGTAATTTGGGTCTGTTTTTTTTTAAGGAAATAGTGTTAATCTTGAATGTTTGCTCCATGTTCAATTCTGAAATATTTTAGGAGAACATTCGATTGATTTTAGGAAGCCATCCTTAAAAAAATAACAAGATGTTGGTCCCAGTGGTGGATATAGAAAAAATTTGTAGCCTTAAACCAACTAAATGCTTAGTAGTGATATTAACATGGATACTGTTGAAATATGCCTCAATACATTCAAATATATGCAAGTTCATGAAGGAACACACCATTCACAATATACTTGAGACATCCTTGGGGGTTTATCGGACCTGGACCAAATGTGTGGACTTATCTGACCATTTTCCTATTTGCCTTGAATGGAGTAAGCCGAAAAGTTCATATGCCTACCCATTCAAATTTAATCGCTCTTGGCTCGATGACCCTACCTTCAATGACTGGTTTTCGAATTGGTGGTCATCTAACTCCGTTACTGACAGTCCACATGGTATTGAGGATTTGTGCCTAAAATTGCGCGATCTCAAACATGCCACGAAGGGATGGACAAAGGATAAATTAGCGAGCATGGATTCTGCTTCTTCTTACCTTGACCAGGCCATTGAAGCTATCCTATCAGGCCCATCAAACGGTATCCTTTCGAGGGAGCAGTTGGCTTAGTTGACGCTTCTCAGTGCAGAGAGGCAGAAGATTTTGGACCATTACCAGCTTACCTGGAAATTGAAAAGCAGAACCAAATGGGCCCTACTGGGAGACTCCAACACAAAAAAATTTCATGCTGTGGCCTCGGGGAGACGGAATCAAAACTCGATTTGGTCTCTTGAAGATACAGATGGTACTGTTGTTGAGGATGAGGCTGCCTTAAAGGAACTTGGCAAAGCTCACTATGCCAATATTTTTAAGGATGATGGATGTACTAGTTTGGTACACCAACTTAAGGTGGTCTCACTCTTTCACAGAATGATTCCCATTGAGCACTCTTCCCTCCTTACCTGCCCTGTCAATCTGGAGGAAATTGAACTCTCTCTGAAGTCCCTTAAAAAAGATCATAGCTCGGGCCCGGATGGGTGGCCTGTGGAATTCTACCTGAACTTCTTTGATCTCTTGGGCCCTGATTTATTAATGGCTGTTGATTCGACTAGGATCTCGGGTTTTATTCCTCCCTTAAACTTGACATTCCTAGCTCTCATCCCTAAGAAGGATAAGCCTCGGACTTTTGCTGATTTTAGGCCCATCTCCTTATGTAACCTTCTATACAAACTTATTGCTAAGGTCATAGCGGGAAGGTTAAAGCCCTTTTTGGATTTGTGTATCTCCCATGAACAATTCGGGTTCCTTAAAGACCGCCAGATCTCAGAACCTATTGGCATTGTGCAAGAGGTCCTTCACCCTGTTAAAACTAAAAATATTTGTGCCTTTGTTCTTAAAATGGATCTAAATAAGGCTTTTGATTGAGTAGACTGGACTTATGTTAGGTTGATCTTGATTCAAATCTGAGTCCCCCTCCTCACTGTCAATTGGATTATGGGATGTCTTTCCACTGTTAATTTTGCGGTGCTGGTCAATGGGACTCCTTCGAACTTTTTCTCAGGTTCCCATGGTATTCGCCAAGGTTGTCCTTTATCCCCTCTCCTCTTTATCCTTGTCATTGAGGGCCTCAGTCTACTAATCAAGGATGCCAGGTCAAATGGACTTATCCGGGGTATTAGAATATCGCCCTCTCTTGTACTAACTCACCTCCTCTTTGTGGATGATGTGATCCTTATGGGTTCGGGCACTCTATAGGATTGGTCTGCCTTCGATGTTATCCTAGATACTTTCTGCAAAGCTTCGAGCATGAGTATCAGTATTGAAAAATCTTGCTTTCTTTATTACAATATTTCCTTTGACTGTCTTAATGATCTAGTTAGATTTCTACCCTACAGGGTGTTGCCGCTACAAATTGGGTTTAATTACCTTGGTTATTTCTTGAAACCACTTGGGTATAGAGTCAGTGATTGGATCTGGCTTGTTCAAAAGTTTGAAAAAAGGATTTGCAATTGGTCGTACAAGCTTTTGTCCCTTGGGGGTAGATTGATCCTTGTCTAATTAGTTCTATCTAGTATTCCAGTCTACTGGATGGGATTAGCTCCTATTCCGGCCACGATCTTACACAAACTTAGAAGCATTATGTTCAATTTCCTATGGGTTTCTACTGATAACAAGAGTAGATACCATATGGTTTGTTGGCGGGATCTCTCCTAGCCCAAGGAACTTGGGGGCTGGGGAATTAAAAATGTTCAATTGTTCAGTATCTCCCTGCGCCTTAAGAATATATGGAGGGTTATCCATAATAAAGGATTATGGCATCAAGTTCTTATTTCCAAATACTTGAAAAGCCTCTCGGTGATTGATTGGCTCAGGTTTAAACGATTCAGCCCACACTGTGGTTCCACCATATGGAGAGGGTTCCTACAGACTCTCCCTTGGATGGGTTACCACTTAGCTTGGCAGGTGGGGGATGGTGAAAACATCTTGCTGGGAGTTGATCTGATTGTAGGTTTGCATACATCCTTCAGTCTTCTCAAGGACCTGAGATCGTATCTGGAGGATTTGAATATTAGTACCCTCTCTCAGGCACATAACTCTCTTCCCAATGCACAGAGTTATTGGTATACAACTGACGATTTGGATCTTGGAGGCACCTTCAAACAAGCTTGGAATGCATATACAGAGGGGCTATTATGTGGTGGTTTCCGCCTCTCTGAGCGTCCTGATGCTCTTGTATGGGATTATAATAAAAAAAGGGAACTATCTCTGCCAAAGATGCTGTTGACTGTATCATACATTCCTGCTCTCCACCGGCTGATAACCACTTCGATTCTTTTCTGTGGAACAAGGCACTCCCAAAAAAAATCTCTTGCTTCATTTGGTTGGCTCTCAGGAACAAAATTCTCACTTGGGAGAATCTACAGAAAAGGGGAAAAATTGGTCCTGGAATGTGTGCTCTCTGCTATTCGGATGGGGAGACCGTTGAGCACTTATTCACAAATTGTTCTGTCTGGAATTCTGTTGCAGTCCAAATATGTGAACAATATCACCTTCCTGCCATTCCTCCAAAGGATTCTCTCACGAATTTGCTAAGAACTTGGACTGGCCATTTTCCTAGGTCCTCGCATCTCTGGCAGTTACCTTTCCATATGATGTGGATTATATGGAAAGCTCAGAATCAGGCTATATTTGAGGGGAAAAGAAGGAATATTTTTAGTATTGTTCAGCAGATTACATTCTCAGCTCAAGCTCATTATTCTCCGACTGTCAATGGTTTTAAAAAAAGCAGAGTGTATGGCAAGCCTCCTAGTAATAATTTTCCCTGTGGATTTATTGATGGTGCCTCTAACCATAAGATTGCTGGAGTTGGTTATTGCTTATATTTAAACAAGTCCCATCATTAGGAGTTCGCGCTGGGGGTTGGATATGGCACAAATACAAAAGCTGAATTGCTCAGTTTATGGGCTCTTCTTCTTTCTTGCCAAATGATGGAGATCCCCCTATCCCACGTATATGGTGACTCTCAAGTCATCATTAACTGGGTGAAGGGATCGACTGCTCTCTCCCCTCTAGATCTCCTTCACTGGTGCAGGGAGACAAAAAAGCTAATCCTTAGCTTCCAGGATTTGTTGTTCACCCACATTTACCGAGAGCACAATTGGATTGCTGATCGTCTCTCTAAAACTACTCTCTCATATCGCCAGGGTACAGGCAGTTATATGGAATATTTCGAGAACCAATTGGTCTCTCATGATATTTTTCAGCTCTTTTGAGCATGGTGAGGGGATTATACTCTCCTCTTTATTTTATGTCTTGATATTCAAGGAGTGATCACTTTTAGATTGCTGATGAGAGCCCTTTGGCACTCGATAGATGTGGCTGAAGAGACAGTCCACTTATATGATGAGACAGTTTTTTGATGGGAATTTTCATTTTTTATGTTCTGCCTTTCCCCCTGGTAGCGCTCTCGAGGTGTCACTTGGATTCGTTTCTCCATCTACTGTAACCCTCCTATGGGAAGATTGTACTGATGACCTTTGATTCTTATTGAGAATAACAAGGAAAGGCCTTTTTCTTTCTGAAAAAAAAAAAAACAATAAGCGAGAGTGTTTCATTCTCCGGAACCTTTTAGCTTAGATAGGACTATCTTGTCACTTGCCTAATATGGATTACTATGAAGTGTCATGCGTGTAGTCTCTTAGGATCCTACTCATTAGAAATTATTATATTCTTTTCCTGTGGATTGTCCAATCCTTGGTATTTTTTTTGCCTTGTTAAAATATGACTAGCACCCAAGGCTCTAAGGGTGTTCCAACATATAGCCTGATTTACATCCATTCATACTAGAATGGGCATGCCCCGTAATAGTTTTCTTCATAATGCACACTGGAATAAAAATAGGGTAACAACTAAAAGCTTAATTGGGCATATATATCTAAATAAACAAACAAATAATATCCCAAAAGACCTCGATGGTGTTGTTTCTTCATCCATTGATACAAATCTAAACAAAATGCCAAGGCTTTCACCGTAAATTCCAAATATGAATTCTATTGAAAGAAGGTGCATTACAAATTGATCCAATGTTGATTGTCTATGGGATCCCAATTCTAGTTTGAAATAGATGGTAGGCACAAGCCTTTAGTAAAGGACTCAAGATAAGAGAACACTGGGAATGGGAAGCATACAATGCTGGGAAGATGAGGAATGGGGAAAGAATGCTGGGAATATTTAGGTTCCCCTTCGACCTGTGGAATGGGCAGCATCTAACATAAACAATTGACTACAAATCCCATTGTTAGTCAACCTAAGAGTCCAAGAAAGGTTCAAATTGTGTATAAGGAGGTGATGCTTACCTATTTATCCATGAGAAATATTTTTCCTTTCGTCAATATTATCGCTTGGATGCAAAACCGTCACCCGTCACGTTTCCTCCGAGCTGAACCATGATCAAATAATGATGCATGTAAACTCCAAATCAAAACGAAAAACCTGAGCTCCAAATCAAAATGAAAAACTTGATCTACAAATTGAAATGTGAACCATAAGCTCTAACCCTGAGTTGCAAAACAAAATGAGAACCATATGCTTCCATTCGTCAAAATGATCTCTATGCTGCAAATTGAAAAGAGAACCATGAGCTCTAAATTGAACTCTGACTAGAGACGTGACTTTCATAGCATATGTAATTAACTATGCAAATACGTTGAAGTCCATTATATGATCACATAATATGTAACTATGTAACCATGTAACTATATGATATGCTATGTAACTTTATAAATATATGATACGTTGGACTTTCATGTAACTTTATAAGTATATGATATGCAACTTTATAAAGTTATGATAGGTTGGAAATTCATGTTGAGTATTTTTTTCTTTCAAAGTTTGTAAAGGATTACTATTAATCTAGTAAATAAATGTGATATTCGTATTTAAATAATTGAAGGAATATTTCATGAGTTGGGTGAAGAATTAGGAGTGCTTGCAAGCATCGGTTTAATATGATAGAAGAGGTCTCTAGGATATTATATGAATGTTTTTATTTCGATTTAAAAAGAAATATGATTTAAAAAAACCAATTAATAAAAATTAAGGAAAAGTTTAATAAAATTAATTAATACAAAATATTTAAATTTAAATTTAAAATTAAGAAAACAAAATTAAACTAAAATCAATGATTTTTTTTATAAAATATAGTGTTGGTCAGTGTTACATGGGAGCTTCCTTGCCAAATGGAAGGCATTCCTCCTTCAAAACCAACATTGTTTTCCATGACCTTTATAAGTTATGGTAGCGCCTATTGGCAATGACAACATGCCACTTGCCAGTGGGGAAACCTCTTGTGGCCCCTTTAATTGAATGATTGAGGGAAGTCATATAGGTCATGGATAGGCCTGCTGATGGAAATAAACTACCTTCCCATGAATGGAGAATATCTTATGGGGCCCCTCAATTGGTTGATTGCGTGGGGTGGGGCAAAGTGTTTGGTTAACATTTTCAAATTTTATGTGTGTATGTAGTGGATTGTGAATCATCAATCAAAGATCAAGCAATGGTCTGGAATAATTTAGCTAAGAAATATACCTAGTATATCATATTGGCTATAATCAAAGGCCAACAACATGGTTGTTTATGGAAATATGGTGGTTAGCTAATTATTTCTAAGAAAATCAGTACATAATATAAGAGGATGAAAGATAATCCAAAATACATTGATGGCTAATGAAGTCCTTAACATTGAGCCTTAACTCAAAGGCGTAGAAGAAGGGAGACATGGAACCACTAATTTATCTAATTCAAAGGTATTTTCGTTAGAGTTAAATGGGTTCAAACTTTCATTGGCCTTATAATGAGAAGGCCTAATGGGGATTGATGAGCCAATTAAAGTGGAATGTATGTCCTCTTATCTTGTGTATTGTGACTTATAAGTGAGGTAGATAGGTTGGTATGTCATGTCCAACTTTTGTTGTAAATACAAGGTAAAAGAATGTGGATATTGACCATTATAATCAATGATTCCATGTTGAGGGAATGGTTTTGGTAATTTTGTCGATTCTTGTTGGGCCACTTGATTAGGAAATTGGGTCGTTAACTGTTAGATTTATGGAAGAATGGGAGATAGATCATTGCAATTATCTTATCCATAAAAAGCACGGGGATTGTTATGTTTACACCTTGTTTTCATTGTGTTTGACCCTGACTGGAATCACTATCCCCACAGCAATGGTTCCATTCCCCCCTTTCCGTTGGTTCCCAATCATTCTATTTTTCTTCTTCTTCTTGTTCTTATTGTTTATGTATTGATTACTTGTTTGGGTTTGTTAGACCAAATTTCTAACCAAGATGGTTAAAAGGAGGAACCAAGTTAAGATTTGGTGAAAGCAAGGAGGTCAAATTAAGTTAACCTTGGTTTGGAGTAGAAAAAGAATATAGAAAATCTTGTGGTCAAGTATACAGGCCTATAGTTCATGTACACATTATTGGGAATCAACATTTCCAAGTGGTGTATAGAAAAATGAATATCCAATGTGGGAAATATTTCGCAATATATCTAGGAAAGATGAGGTTTCCTTAACCCTGGTAAGTTTCTTATTGTTGATTGTCCCAAAATATTTTGTGTTGAGTAAGTCATGAGCATTAGGTGGGATTTCCTTCACTTGACATGGTTTCCCTTCTAATTGTACACCCTCATGTAAAAATAATGGGCATCTGATCAATTACACAATTGTCACTAAGTTATTTACAAAATTAAGAAACTTAAGTCTCTAATTTTGATAAGTATTGGGGAGTTTAAAACCACCACCCCAAACAAAACCCAAGGCTATATTCTAATCTATTGTTGGTTTCCTAAACCAAAATAATGGAAGTGTTTATTTTTATTATGTAGGTTTATTTTAGAGTTTGTTTTTTGTTTGAAGAAAAAGCTTAGATTTTTTTTTCTCTATGCTCTCTACAAGAATTGATACTTGCATGGGGCATATGCTAGCAATTTGTGATAAATGATTTCTTAATATGGCGTGTAATGTATGCTATTGATGTGTTATATTTAATAAAATCTTAAAAAAAACTTTGTTTAAATAAAACAAAATTTCTTAAGAACACTTTCATCACTTTCACACATTTGTTTGATAAATTTGTTGTTTGATTGTCGAATATTGTTTTGTGTGATAAATGTTTGAATCTCGAACCCATCCCATACCATCATTGCATGTGTCCGGTCTAACCATGACAAATTTCAGTCCAAACAAGCACATATTGAAAAAATCTCAACGTTGGCCCCATTCGCATGTCATCATTGATATATAGTACTATTGGGTGGGTGAGTCATCTTTGAGTCTGGAAACTATGCCACAGTCTTCCCAGGTCAAATTTTAGTGCATACTGAAACAATTTTTGGGCATTTCAACGTTGGCCCTGTTCAGAGGTCATTGACGTCATTGGCCACATCTTTTGAAAGTACAATGTAATTTAGTTGTGCCTTTTAAAGTTGGTTCGAGATGCACATTCCAGCATCTAGTTCAAGGGAAATAATGTTGATAAACAAATTCTTCATGGTAAATTGCACAAGCTTCATCATCTATTTCAAAATGAAATGTCATCTACATCAAAGGTTCATAATTATTTCAAAATAAAATTGTCGCAAACTCTATAAATAGGAGTATAGCTTTGTCGCTATGATGATGATGATAACAATAATGATGATGATGATGGCGAGGATGATGAAAATGATGATGGCAACAATGAGGATGACGATGCATATGAGGATGGGGCTGATGAGGATTATGAGGACAATAACGATGATGATGACGAAGATGATGATGACGATAATGAGGATGAGGATGATGATGACGATGTCAAGGTGATGATGATGATGATGATCACCACGTGATGGTGATGATGATGATAATGATAACAATGATGATGATGATGATGATGATGATGATGATGATAATGATGATGCCAATGAGGATGATGATGGTGATAATGATGATGATGATAACAATGATGATGATGATGATGATGATGATGATGATGACAATGAGGATGATGATGATGAGGATGGTGACAATGACTATGACGACGAGGATGATGATGACGATGACAGCGATGACGATGACGATGAGGATGAGGACGGGGATGATGATGACGATGAGGACAATAATGAGGATTAAGATGAGGATGTGGATGACGATAATCATGATGAGGATGGGGATGATGATGATGATGAAAAGGTGATGATGATGATGATGATGACGACGACGATGACGACGACGATGATGAGTATGAAGTTGATGATGACGATGATAAAGATTATAATGATGATGATGATGATAATGATGATGATTATGAGGATGATGATGATGATGATGATGATGATGATGATGATAATGATAATGATGATGATGGCGATGATGCTGATAATGATGATGATGATGATGATCACCATGTGATAGTGATGATGACGATGACAATGACGATGACGATGATGATAATGATGAGGATGATGACAAAGATAGCAGTTATGATGATTATGATGATGGCGATGATGATAATGATGATGGGGAAGATGACGACGACAACGATAATGATGATGATGATGATCATCACCACGTGATGGTGATGAAGATGATGATGATGATGATAACAATGATGATGATGATGATGACAATGAGGATGATGACAATGAGGATGATGACAATGATGATGATGATGATAATGATGATGATAATAACAATGACGATGATGATGATGATGGAAATGAGGATGATGACGATGAGGATGATGACAATGACGACAATGACAATGAGAATGAGGATGATGATAACAATGACAATGATGAGGATGATGATAGGTTGATGATGATGATGATGATGATGATAATGACAATGGGGATGAGGATGATGAGGATGATAATGAGGATGGGGGTGAGGATGTTGATGACAATGACAAGGTGATGATGATGATGACGATGATGATGGTGATGATGGTGGTGATGATGATGATCACCATGTGATGGTGACTATGATGAATATGATGATGACGATGATGCCGATGATAACATTGATGATGATGATGATGATGTTGAGGATGATGATGATGAATATACTGATGATGAGGATGAGGATGACGATGATGAGGATGATGACAATGATGAAGATGAAAATGATGGGGATGATGATGATGATGACAATGACAATAATGATGATGAGGATGATGATGATGATGATGATGATAATGAGGATGGTGACGATGAGGATGATGACAATGATGAAGACGATAACGATGGGGATGATGATGATGATTATAAAAGTGATGGTGATGACAATGATGATGATAAGATGATGATGATATGATGATGACTCTGATGATGATGATGATGATGATGAAGATGACTATGATGATTATGATGAGGATGATGATGATGATGATGATGATGATGAAGATGACTATGATGATGATGATGAGGATGATGATGATGATGATGATGACAACAAGTGCATTATATTATCAAGATTCTCTTTGTTTTGAGAATAATTTAATATTCCCTACCAAACATGGCTAACCATGTGAAGGTGGAAGCTCTTTTGACCCCCCCCACCTCATGTCACTCTTAATTCCCCATGACCCAAAAAAATCTATGTACAAAAAAATAATTTATTCATGTGGTTTTTGTCATACTTAAGAAGCAATGTCTCTTTAGGCATATGCCAACATATAAGAAAATGACAAAAAAACTTAAAATACCTCATATATAGAGTAGATAATAATATTAACACATACCTCATACACTTCAATGGAATTCATCATATTCTTCATCCAAGTCGTCATCTGTATCATCTGATCTAGATTCAACATTGTAAGGATTGGACATATTGTTATTGTCACCGATGTCAGTTTCGATCATCATGTCATTGTCGATATCATCTTCATGGACATTGTCTACTACATCATCTGATTCAACTAATTCTTTGTTATATTCCCCTATAAAATGATGCTCTAACTCATGTTTATCAGCCTCAACATCATCTTCTTCTTCAATACCCTCTTCATTATATTCCTCCACATTATAATTTACTAGCCTTACCCTTGGATCATGTATTACGACAAATGACCAACCCCATCGACCTAGAACCTCAAAGTAAAAAACATGCTCACATTGACTTGGAAGAACATAGGGCTTTGTTCCTGGCTCAAACAACCTTGTATTAACCATGGTAAATCCATTATCATGTTCAATAATAGTTCCATCAGGATCACATTGATTCAATCATAACCTATACAATTTGACAACGAACATAACTAATTTGAAGGAGTTAAAATCACATTGAATAATATCTTCTAAATACCCATAGTATCGATTTTGGTAAGAGTTCTGGATGTCTGTCACTTCTATAGGAAACATTGGTCACCTCAAAGACTGCAGTTGTCCCATAATCATATGTTTTCTTCGTTTTATCCAATTCTTTGGTGCAAAATTTACGACCATTGCACCACATAGAATTATGGTGTTTTACCTGCAACAAACCATACACATAAAGATTACATTTTGAATTGATCATGATTAAGTGCATGTTTATGCTCTGTAGGGAAATAAATCAATGTGTACATCAATATATTTGTAAAAAATTAAATGGTATGGATAATTAATATGCTTTCTTTCTTATCTTTTAAACCATATACTAAATCTATTTCTCTTTCTGTAAGATTGGTATCTCCATTGTGACGAGTTGCTTTAACCAATGAAGCCACACCTTCCAGTGATATTACATGACCGGATTGTTCACATTGTTCAATCCATACCTTCATCCAATCAATATTTTTTCTAATGTATAAATGAAGTGCATCTCAATCACAACCAACTGCTTCATGAAAATAAAATTACAATTAAGTGAAATGTATATTCACTTAACATGCAAGTATACACTTTTAATTGATGCATATTGAATATTAAAAATGAAATAAGTATGATATATACATAAAAATCAACAGCCAAATGTAATATAAATAATATCCACTCTCTAATAATTACCTTTTAGTTTCGTCAATCTGCCTTTTCCAATCGGGTACTCCCCTTCGAAATTGTTATTGGAGTCTGGATCACAAATAGACCTAAATTTATCTTTGATGCTAATTTAGGAAGGTATTCACTAATATACATCATGTTATGATATACAATATATCCTTCTACCATATAACCCTCAGGACGTGATCATTGTCTAACCAAGCCCTTCAAAAATTTCAAGTGCTTCTCAACCATCCACATGGACCTTGAGTGTACAGGTCCACACAATTCAATCTCCTCAAATTGGTGTATGAGGTAGTGTTCTTGTGCATTGAAAAATGTCAAAGGTAGATGATTTTTCATTTCACACATGAGATGAGTAATTTCTCTCCTCCAATACTTTATATATTCTTTATGGATTTCTTTAGATGACAACCATCTTCAAGTGATGCAAACAAATAACGAGATTTAACAAAAAAACATTATATTACAGAACAATTATAAAAATAAATGTCAAATGTAAGTTATACAATGAATTAAACAAACACTTTATGCATGCAAAATATCGCTACTTACCTCATGTATTTTCAATATCATATATAGCTTGTTTGACATTGTTGTCAAAGTTGTCTAGAAGAGATAGAGGTGGAACATATTGTAACAATATAAAAAATGTTTTATTATTTTTTACAAAAGTAGACAAAAAACACCAACAACATGCACTAGTATAAAAAATATAGCAATATATATATACATGAATAATTACCTTGATGAAGATATGTCAATCATTCTTTTTCACCTCCCCCCCACCCCCAAATTGACCTTTCTTTGTTAAGATATTCTTCATGTTCGAACAAAATCCAGTGGGAAATTTATTTTTTTGTATGACTTCTTTTACAAAATTGCTTTGTTGCTCCGTTAACAACCATGGAAGCAAGTTTATATTAATTTGGTCTTCGCTGATATGTAATTGAATGACATCTTTCATTGTATGATTTTCTTCTTGAATGTCATTGCAAATTTTGACAATTTTTTCTTTGTCGCTCCTTAGATCCAATATTCGCCATAATGTTTCAGCCACATCATTTTTTCTGATATGCATTGTATCAAACAAATGAGAAATTTATAGGTGCTCATAGTATGACAACCTACTAAATTTTTTAGGATAGCTTTTCATTCCTCTTGGAAGCCCATTAATGCCTTCATCGTCATAACGACCATCATGAATCATAGTTTACAAATAATTTATTGAAATCAATGTCAATTAAAGTAAACAACATACAATAAAAAAAAATCAAAACATTCCATATATGCTGATATACAGATAGACAATTTGATTTGTATGTAGCTTGATGATTTCTATTATATTGCAACTTCCATAGGTGAGGTGTCATTCTCTACAGTTTTAATGTAGTCTCTTGCTTCCCATTGAATAGATGTTTTTCAGTAGTTTGATACCTATGATTCTTAGAGAAGAAGTGCCTATACTCATCAAACACTTCCTTTTGTAAAATTTTTGAACAACGAGGTTTCATCTTAGGATCACAAACTAGACATGCAAATTATCCATTTGTTTGAATACCTACATAAAGAGATGGATTAACACTGTCAATTATAATTATATAAAATGAATGGATTATTTAATAAAACATGCATGCATAATATATCAACTTCATAAAATTAAATATTATTAAAGTCAACGTTATAATTACATACCGAAAAAAATGGGTTAACCTTGGGGAATCATGTACTGTCCATACAAGCATTGCACGTAATTGAAATTTCCTTTGTCATGTTGGTCTAGATACATCATACATAGTGATGCTTTAGTAGTTCATCAATAAGAGGATTTATATATGCATTCATATCTTTAACTTGGTACTTACTTGATTGATTTCAACATATAAAATATATAATTATTACAACCATTAAGATATATAAATAATATACAAGAGTAAATAAAAAAAAATGGCATTATGCAACAAAATACGACAAATGAGATGCCACTACATTAAAAACAATTGTTGTAAACTCATACTTGGAATAATCATTGCCAACATTATGTGCTCCCTCTTTATTGAAAACCATGGAGGAATGCTATTGTTGATAACAAAAATAGGAAAAACCAAGTAAATAGATCTATTCTCTGCAAATGGATTGACACCATTTACTGCCAAAGAAAGCCTAGCATTATGAGGTTCTTCTTTAAAGTGTGGCTATTTTTCCTTCATATCTGTAAATGAAAAACCATCTGCATGCATTCGAAGAATCTAATATTGACTTATATTATGTGCATGGTAATCCATAAATTGTGTTATGTTTTTGCACCCTTAATAGTCATTGCAAACGTGGAATAATTGAAATATAACGAAGAACCTTGCACTAAACCATTTTTGTTACTTGATTTGTTCGATATCTACTGATATGACATTCTGGACATTTTGTTTCAAATTCATGTTGTTTATAATATATAATATGGTTATCGAGGCATGCATCAATTCCTTGATACTGCATTCCAATTTTTTTCATGATGACAGATAAATATCGATATGTGAGAGGTAAAATATTTGATGGTGGTAACAAAATTTTAGCGATGAAGCGACAACAAATTAAAGTAAAAAACTAGTAAATATAATATATAAATAATATTAATGAAACATGTTTCATCAGTATTAATTTTACTTATGAATTAACAATGAAATTATCATAGGTACAAAGATAACCTTTATTACGATTATATATATATGATGGAATATATTACATACCTTAACATCTGTGCGACTGATGTGTTTGAAATACCATTCATAACCTTCAAGTTCATTATTAACAATATAATAGAGAGAATATTTGTGTTGGATCCTTCATAAAGGGGTTCATATGCCTTCTCAAGAATAGGTAAATCATTGAACATCATCAAAATCATAATTTTCATGATCATCACCATCATAATCCATTCTAACATTGAATGTATCATGGATCAATGTATTTGCACTATCAACTTCAACTATGTTATAAGTATGAACATATTCTTCAATATGATCATTAACTTGTTCTTCATTATTCATACCTCCATGTTCCATTGATGTTTGTTCTGAAAGCACATCCTCTGGGTGATATGTCGTAGGAGGTATTTCCTTTATAATTACATGAAACATCAATAGATATTAGTTAATATAAGAAATATTAAAATGATACATACATTTAAAAAACCAATCAATATAAAGGCATATATACTGAAAAACTTACCAATGGACGATAGTCATGCCCCCCCTCAATGTGTCCATGTTCCCTACAATTTCTTTTGGATGTTGTGATATTTATTATTCTCATTTTAAAGAACTTGCACTGACTACATGGAAAATAACATTTCTCATCATGATTTCTTTTTAGTCCATCCCACAATCTAATAAGCAATTCACGATTTTGATCATGTGGATTAGGAATATTTTTATGTTCTAAAATTTTCTGATACCAAGATTGAATAATGATTATTGATCTTAAAAATTGAAGCTCCACACCTCACTATTTTTAACCACAGTAACAATTAAAAAATTTGTGGCTTTTTGTATGTAAAACAGTATGTGCAAATATTATAACTTCCACAAACTGTCGCTTGTATAAAAAACATGTCGGAATACTCCTAGTATATTGTTTCTAAAAATAATTTATCGTCAGATAGCCGACAACAGTAGCATAGTTACGATTGTAATTTGGTCATTGAATTTTCGACAATAGAATTCAAAAATTTGACTACTGTAGTCGGATATTCGATGGTCATTGACAATTCGACGAAAACTGGAGTGAATTAAAAAAACAAAAAAAACAAAAAATGGTAACTACAAAGGTGAAATCCAACAACAAGGTCAATTTCATCGGATTACGTTGGATTTTCTCGTTGGATTTCGGGTTGAAATATTGTTGTGAAGTAAGGATTGGAAACATTTTTTGGTGTAGCCAAACTCCATTGGAATGAGTCACAAGTTGATTGGGTGAAATCATGAACCTAGGTGTCTATTCTGTGAGAATCAACTTTCGGAATCCGTATTTAAAACACTTTCGACCGAACTATTTTTTTTTTGGCCGAACTATTTAACTTTTTTGGCTGAACTATTTAACTTTTTCGGCCAAAACATTTTAAAAAAATTTCAGCCGAACTATTCTTTCGGTCGAATGTTAAAGCTAACGGTGAACCTTGTGATGTGGGGTTTGTAAGGATCACCGAAAAAATATTGTATGGAATATTTGTTTTCATTCGAACATTTCGGCCAAAAAGGTATATATTTTTAACGATGCAACTGTTTCCAGTTTTGTCGTTTCTGATTTTCGCCTACGCTTCGCCTCGTCTTTTCCTTGCCTTGACTCTGTGACGCCTCCTGCTCTGCGACACCTTGCCTCGGCTCTGCCTCACCTCATCTCTGTGATGCCTGCACCTCGGCTCTGCCTTTCCTTTCCTATTAGGCCTCAGCTTTGCGTCACCTGTTAGGCCTTGGCTCTGCCTCTTCCTCGCCTTGCCTCTCATGTTAGGCGTTGGTTCTGCCTTTTCCTCGCCTCAGCTCGCATGTTAGGGCTCGACTCTACCTTTTCCTTGCCTCGGCTCACCTCACCTCACCTCTTCCTCACTTGTTAGTCCTCGCCTCTACCTCGACTGTGTGTTAGGGGCTTGCTTTTATGTTAGGAGCTCGCCTATGTGGTGCTTCGTGGTGGTGGTGCTCTGCCTGTGTGGTGCTTCATGGTGGTGGTGCTTTGCTTGTGTGGTGGTTTGCCTGTGTGGTGCTTCGCAGCTTCATGGTGGTGGGTGTGCTTCGTGGCTTGTTGGCGTCTGTTTGTGGGCGTCTATCTGTGGTGCTTGGGATTTTTCTAGTAAGCACGTTATTCAAATTTCGTTTAATTTTGTTTAATTTTGTTTAAGCCTATTCTGTCTACTATCAATACAGGGCCTTTAAAAAGTCTAGATAAACCTGTCCAACATAAACAATTTTACAGTATTGGGTATATTGTAATAGGTTTGTATTTTTTGACCGAAGGGACGTAGTGATTGCTTACTGTTGACCACGAAGGAAGATATAAAATGCTTTTGGACCACCATGTATGCAGACCTCAACCAACTTAGTAAAATAAAGAAATTCAATTATATGGATCCTATTAAAAAAATATGTTGAAAGTGTATCCTCTATTATTTAAGATATATTCAATTTCTAGGCTCATTTTATCTTATTAGATAGTAGCGTATTCGGCTATAAGTAATATCCCCTCCCTAGCAAGTTAGATCTAAATTACTAAGACCAACAAAATATATGCTCTGTTGTGCCTATCACATATCTAATCTCTGCTGTGAGGTGGCTTTGTTAGCGGAATCCATGTTTCTGGCACTGAGTCAAGATCATGCCACACATTTCACGTAGGCAACATTACAACTTGATAGTGCTAAACATAGTATTTAACATTCACACACACACACACACACACACACACACACACACCCACACCCACACCCACACCCACACACCCACACCCACACCCACACACACACACATATATAATTCAAACTTCAAACTTCACTAGCCTCTAGAAGCATTCACTGAATTCTGAAGTGTTACGTGCTTTTAGGTGGCCCTAAATTGTAGAGTAAATTATTTGTCACGTACAATAAAAATTCACTTGAACGGATCTGAATAGAGCCAAATGGGAATCAATTTTGTTTTTTCATTTGCATTAAATTTTTTGTTAAAAAGTAGAAATTAATTTTGTTTTCATTGCTATTAAATTTAGTAAAGAAATAAAAAAATTTAATTAGATAAAATATGAAAATAACTTATAATAAGTCTAAAAATTGGAATAGACAAGATTTAAGACATACATCTTAGCTAAAATGAGTAGATCAGGATATACCAACAACTTTCAATATGATTTTGTTTTAAACATTTACCAACAATTAATACTTTTTGCAAATTTATTTAGGCAAACACACAGAACTACAAATTGGGTTTCAGACAGTTCTGGTGCAAACACACAGAACTAAACTGAGATACAGCTCAACAACAATAAGATCATAATATTCCTCTGTTTGTTAAATCACTTACTAATCCGCAAGACTTAAACCTCTTTATATGCATTCTTTAATTTAAAAGATCCTAGGTTGAGCCGGTTTTGGAAAATATCCAGTTAAATATTTCAACAAAAAAAATTTAAAAAATATATGGTATGTTAGTGCTAATTATTTTATTGAACTATGAAAAGTTATGACATGTAGTTTTTCAACTATAATCCCTAATTAACCCCTCTTGCTGCTCCCTAATTAAAATTCTAGGAAGTATTTTTCACATGGGGCCAATTTCACAAGTACCTTCAGTTTGTTGTTTCATTATAGCCATACAAAAAACCAGAGCATTCTCTGTTATGTTTGAAGTAAAACTGCCCTTTTGAGCAAAACTTGTAACCTGCCCTGAGAGTACAAAACTATAAACTAGAGTTTATAGACTGTCATCTGTGCGCAAAAGTATACTAGTGTTGATTTCATCTATTATTTATCTTTGTGGCTATTTAAACCTTTGTAGATTCCAAGCCAAACCTTAAGAATTTCATTAGAACCTATACATAGAAAGAGCTTGAATCTATTACCCCCCTAGGTTGTCAAAAATTCCCACTATATGTTCCCTTACATTTAGTGTGCTTTAGTTTACAAATGAGACACTTTTCCATGAAGTTTCTTCGAGGTAGATTATTTGGTTTTTCAAGGATAATTTCTTACCATGAAAACTATGAATAATGATATCATGATATTGTGCATATGCTTGGTTCAATATTCTAAGATCTTGTATTTTTCTATTGTTCAATTGTATGTTCTCTCGATTTATGTTGGTTCTTCATGTTACATAGTAGGTTGTTCCAACAAAGGTGTGCCCTGGAGCACCAACCCAGGGGCATAAAACCCTAGATTGTGGAGACTTCATCATACTAAAGGGGCAGTCAGCAAAGCCCCTAATCCAAGTACTTTTGAGAGTAAAAACAAAGGTGTTGTCCATGTTTAGTCCAAGGGGTAAAAATATCTCAAACATTACATCCATATAATAAATCCCCCTTTGGTCTATACAATCAAAAAGTTTGACCCCTTTCTCTAGCCTTAGCCTTATAGGGACACTAAAGTAGCTCTAGTGTGTAACACACTCCATATGAATCAAAGTACATCAACAAAAAGGCTCTAAATTCTTTCTTTTTTCCTCACCACCATTTCCACAAGATTAATAACTTGATGTGGATTGATTGTATTATGTTTTATACACAATAAGTATATTCAATTGTTTTTTTCTTGTCCTCAAAAATTTCTTATGGGCTAATCTACATTAGTTCATTGGTGCTTATTTTGATGTTTATAGAAGATATATAGTAGAGATGGTTCGAGACAAGGTGGCCACTCATTCTTTGAGTCGAAGATGTACAGAGACATATGAGACACGGACCCCTAATACCACACCTACATCTATTGAAAGACCTTCAAATGTTTGCTCTCAAAGATGGTTTGAATCATCTAGAGATTCTAGCGTATTATATCGATACAAATTAGGTATGTGTTTGAAATTTATGAGTATGCGTAAATATTTATGAGTATGCACATGAAAAATTTATGAGTATGCGTAAATATTTATATTTGTTTCAAGTCTTGTTCATTGATTTTACTAAGTTTCATTAGCATTTTTATTTCTATAGACACGACGTAATAGACTGTCTTGTGAGAGTGGCCAAGCTTTTGTGTCTGGTCGATTGTTTGATTCATCACCTCATGACTGTTTGCCCTCTTCTAGTCATTATTTTAGAGAACGACCAATGGAACACCAACATTTTATTGGTAATATGTTACATAAATATATAATCTATTTAAATAAATTACTAATTTGCATGTGTATATATATGCTTGTGTTTTTATGTACTAAATTATACATGATTACATGTGTAAATGTAGAGGATCGTGGTTCTGCTGAGGGTTATGATGATACATTCAGAGAGGCTGGGGGTGATGATGCATTTAGAGAAAATGAGGGTTATGCATTTGGAGAAAATGAGGGTGGAGATGCTGAGGATGTTGCAAGGGACCAAGAGCAAGGTCATGCAAATTCTCGGAGAAAGGGTCAAGGTCAGCGAAGGGCTAGTATTGAACAAGCACATGGTTGTTATCCCATGACCATTTATCCTTCAGATATACCCGATGCTCTTCCTTAAGAAAATGAAGAGGTTTCTATCACCCTTGAACAATGTATAGCCCACCATAACAAATTGAGGGATGATATTGCTATCTTGGAACTCCCAACAGAGAGTCGACAAAGCTTGCAAATACTTTTGGAATATTTAGGCAAGTTTATTGGTGCCTATAGAACTGTTGGGATAACAATAGATTTTTTTATTCACTTAATGCAAATGCGGAGGGCTCAGGTGATGGGTCATGACAAGTGGGTTGATGTAGAGAAGAGGGTATCAAAAGCATATGCCATTTCAATGTTTAATTTTAAAGAAGGACTGAAGTGGAAGATGTTAAAGGTGCAATATTTCAAGCACCCCAAGATGGCACACCATTTAGATGATAGATTCTTGGCTGCCTATGGTATATTTCCATGGAATGATGAAGTGCCACATTATTTTGCGAGATTTTTTTATGCAGAGTTTTTTTTAAACATGAATCCAGATTACACTATGTGTCCAAATTTTACGGGGTTGGAAAAGGTAGGACGTATGAACAAGAAGGATCCTACCGCGATCCATTGTTGCCTAAGCCTACACCTCGTTTTGTGCCTCGACCACAGAGAGTTGTTACATTACAATTAGAGATGGAGTCACCGTCTCAGATTGGTCTAGAGGTCAGAAACGTCATAGGAGACAACTTACCATCTGCTCTAATGGCTATTGATGTGGGCATGGATCGGTATAGAGCACGTGCTAGTTCTCATGCACATTTTTCTTATAAAACATACAATGAGGTAGATTCAATGAGCCTTGAAGATGACAAGGAATATGCAAAACATTGTCGAGATGGATTGTTTGATTTACTCCATCGCGAGGAAGGAGGGAGGGGGGAGGTATGTGAGAACTTTTATGTTTTCCTCATAATTGCTAAATCCTGTTTTGTTAGTTTATCTAAATATATAATGAACTCATTTGAATTGTAGTTCACCCAAATTTTGGATGAACGTGATTTTATGGTCGACTCTAGTGTTAACCTAGGGCCATTGAAATAGGTACATTTGCATAAAGATATATAAGCTTATATGTTCTTATTATTGACATGACACATTTTTTCAAGATTGAAATTTTGTTTGTGTTCATAGGTTCCGATCCTGTTGCCTAGAACCATGGGTATTGGGCCCCTCTCATCATCAATTTTGGGAGACATTCCTAGTGTCTCCCAAGATTTGGAGGTAAATCAAGCACCTTTCAAATGTTTTAGTAATGATTAAATGTTTTTTTAATGATTAAAAACAATTGACATTTTATTTAAATTTGAATTAAGTTACATTTAAATTACATGTTTTAAATGTTTAAGTAATGGTATTTTAATTGTAGGTGGGTAAACGTATTGTACAACCTTCCATGGCTATGGATGTGGTGACCTCTTTGGGTGTTGGCCTCACTCAGGTATATTTATTCATTTTTATTATTTAACTTTAAATTGTATATTTATTTAAGTTTATTTACAGTATAAAATTTATATATTGAAGCTTAATTATATGTTGCATGTGTTATATGGGTCAATCGCCAGGAGAATGTGGAGAGTGATATCCATATAATTGCTATCACATAGTTATATATGTTTTTATACATGTGAACTTGTTGATTTGACATATTCCATGTCAAAACTTTAAACTTAAACTTATCAGTTTAACTTATATATTTTAAACATATATATAATTTTTGACTGTTCATATATATATGGTTTTATAATTTTGGACCATTCATATATATATTGTTTTTGGACGTTTTTGGTTTTAAATGATTTAATTTAATTAGTATCTTAAGATGTGTTTGATGAGATATTTACTAGATTTTTTATTTGTTTAATTAGCATGGGTTTGGTATCTGTGGTTTGTTTAAATGCTCATGGGTTTGGTATCTTTGTGGCTTTGTTTTATTTGATCATCAAACACAAGGGAAAAATATATGTAATTGATAAAGTGCTCTAGCATCACTACATTGGTTGCATTGGTTGTATGATTACACCTAGCACTTTGATGTTTCTATGCAAAGTGTTATCCCTGATCATGCAAGGGTGTTAACTTGTGATTTTTTTCACAATTTCAACAATAGGGGATGCATTTGATATTTTGGACTTTTGCTTGATATTGTAGTGCTAGCCTAGATGTTAGTGGTTATGGTTAACAATTGGTAGTTGTAGTGTGGAACAAGTGTACCTTATGGAGTTTAAGGAGGTTGTTATAGCTTATTCTTTCATGTAACTTTGTCTAACAACATAAATGGGCCAAGGAGGAACACTACAATGGTTTAATTCTAGGCAAACTTTGGTAGAAAAACCAAAGATATACTTGTAGCATTTAGCATGTTATTTGTTGAATCTATCAAACCCTGTAGCATATTTGAGACAAATATTTTGGGCAGCCTTTAGGTATAGATTTGTGGTCATTCCAGTCTCAAAATACATGATATTAAGTTGGAAAATACTAGTGAATATTCTATTGTATCTTTAGGAATATAGTGAATGCATCTTAAATTAAATTTTCAGGTATAATGGATGCAATATTCTCATAAATGCATAGTCCAGAATAAATGAACATAAAAGAAATTTACCATATCTTTGTAAGTTGATATTAAGTTAGAAATACTAGTGAAGATTCTGTTGTATCTTTATGAATACAATGAATGCATCTTAAATTAAAATTTCAGGTATAATGGATGCAATATTCTCATAAATGCATAGTCCAGAATAAATGAATATAAAGGAAATTTACCATATCTTGGTAAGTTGTATAGTTGTTGATTAGTGGCAATAGGGAAATGTTGAATATCCTTGAACCTAAATTCATACTTCAATTTTGAGCTTGATTTGAAGTAATCACTAGCAAAATCCAAGCAATGAAGTTTCTTATTATTATTGAGATAATTAATATCATGATTTATCCTAGTTGGTGGACTATTTTATCATGTATATCGTACCAAGAAATATGAATTGTTTTAGTCGAAAAAAATCAGCACTTACGTAGTAGCTAACTCAATTCTTTGGCAAATTGAATACCTAAAGTAGTTGGATAGTTTAGGGCAACATTTTTAGCTTTCAACCCATGAATCCTATAGCAGCCACACCATCATTTGGATGCCCAGTGATATCCCTAGATCAACTTTATCCCTAGAGTCAAAACCCTAAGATCTATGGTTTCTTCATTTCCTTTGGACCATCTAATTTGTTCAAAATTAATTCAATATTGTTTTATAAAAGGTGTAGCATTACCTACATTAGAAGTCCTTTTTGAAACCAATCATGGAGATGGAAACTTTTATTTGTCTCATCTCTTCTAAAATTCAATCATTTGCATTCCAAGTTCAAGCTACGTTTTTTTATCTTGCTGAAAAATCTACTTTTGTGAAGTTTAGATCGACTTCAAGTTTTAATGAACAAACAATTTTAATGTCCCATAAATGTAAGTTCTAAGTGTACATTTTTGTTTTGCATGACATTTTCAAAGACTTTAAGGGCCTTAGTGACATCATTGGGTGGGAAATTGTCATTACAACCTAGTTTTGGACCTTTGATACAACATGATATATTAGACTCACGGATATTCATGCTCATGTTCAAGAAGGTGCCCAAGGTTAGTAATCTTAAAGTAAATGTTGGCAAAGAATACTAAGAGGCTATATTTAGTGTTGATCAAATAGATAACTATCATAGACAAGAAAATGGTCTAATGTATTATGGTATTTTGGACGTGATGGATTTAAAATTGGAAAATCTAATATTTAATTGTGACCGTTTAGATACAATGGATGTATGGAACATGATTTAAATAAAGTAAAAATTCAACAATTTGTGTTTAAAAATGCTCTAAATTTGTGTTTTCTTGATGGGCCAAAGATATTTTGTTGAGAAAAATGTTTAGTTACATTGGCATATTTGGATTGAATTCTAAATCTAACCTCTACAATGCTGGCCATTCCTTTCCTTTGTTTCTTCAGTAAATGGAAGGAACTTTTGCATGGCAACATTGGAGAAAGAGAAGTTAACCTTTTCCTGTAGAAAAGGGAAGGTGCTTCTACTAATCTATGGAAATATTAGGTGATGCTCACTAGATTTGTGAAGTAATGGTTTTGTTTATAAGATCAATAAAACATGGCTAGTAGAAAAAGAATAAATCCAAGTGAAGGTGTACGAGAAATTAATATACTAACCTGATCTTTCATTGTATTGAACCACATGCCTTTGTTGTGAACATTATAATAGATCTAGATCGATAAAAAACATCTAAAGGATATCCAATCCATTTCTTAGGGAACTTTGCATGATAATTATGCATTATGAGGAATTCTCTTGAGATAACATGATAATTCATTCACAACCCTTTCAATTATAATCCCTCTCAGCATACATGTAATTGTGATCTTCACTCTAAATTTTTGTTATCGTTTTGGTTGAGGATTAATGGAATTAGTATCTTAATTCATTTATGTAATTAGTATCTTACATGATTATTAAATTAGTATCTTAAGATACTAATTAGTATCTTTAATTTAATTACATAAATGATTTAATTAGTATCTTAAATGATTTTGGTTTTAAATGAATTTATTTCACAATCCTCTTTTGTGAAAATTCAATCAAGATTTTTAATCATTAGTAATGATTTTAAATATTTTGTAATGTTAATATTGAATGTTTGTATGTTATGAATTTATGCAATTGTTCATATCAATTTCGTTATAAAATTAATATAGATCATTTTGATGTACATATGTTGAACAATCCAAGAACAATATATCATATAATTGACATCAATTTGATATATACATATGCTAAACATTCTAAGAACAATGGGCTATAAGCTCCACAATGCAAGAACACTATTTTATAAGTTTCCTCAATTTGATGGACATAAGATCAACAATGTAAGAACTTTAATCAATTTGACATGTACATAAGTTCAACAATCTAATCTAATAGTCTATCATATTTAAGTTTAAAAGAGGCACATATCTCATAATTTGACAATTTCATAACGAATGTGCTTAAAAATTCATCAAAACAATATAGCTGAGAACTTATCAATAATCACTCTATTTGAGTGTCACAATTATAAAACCAATGAAGACATCCTTCATGTAAAAAGTATGTATCATGTTCAACATGATTCTAATTAGAAATAGTATCTTAAAGGAATCTCATCTTCAATTATTCTTTCATGATCAACTTTTGACATCTTCCATATTCTAGCCTTCAATTTTTTATTTGGTTTAACTTCTATCAACTTTATGCGAGATGCGCATACCAAATGACTATATTGGAAGCATATGACATCAGGTTGATAGTATTTAAAGTGAACGTCCCTTTCAGTTTGATATGTTTCTTGAAAAAAATAACCTTTTAATATAATTGATCCTCTTTCATATATAAAACCTCTGTCATCATAGTCCTCCAATAATTTCATCTTTCTCTCTGTGCATCGCATCAAATAATATCTCACATTTTCATTGTTCTCTATGGGTGCAACCACAACAAATACATCTCCTACACATAATTAAAAAAATTGAATTTGTCAAAAAAAACTTTAAAATAAAAATAGAAAAATTTAGTATTAGTATATATACATAGAATTACCTTCTCTAACCAAATCGGAAATTCTATCACCATCAGTTGATATTGCAATTTCCTTTGATTCCAACTCTTCAAAGCTTGCGAGTGGCATTTTTCTGTTTAAATTAATTTTGTTGTGTTTCCAAGGTTTAACATAATTGTCATTGATGTTTTCACAAATCTCTATTGATTCTGTGTCCTCTATGCAAACAGGACAAAAGCATGTTAGCTTCCTACTATCAAATGAAAACACATTTCGGAAGGTTTTTGTTTTGATTGAGTGTAACTCTCGAGTTCCATGAATAGTGCTAGCATCATATGGGATTGATTTGTCTATATATTGGATTCCAATATGCCAAAAAACCTGTTCAACATAAACAATTTTACATGTACGTGTGAATAAATGTTGGTAGATGTACATATTAAATTCATTCTAAGTTGAATAATTCTGTTTTGAAAACAAAGTTCATACTTGCGCACATCTTTTGGTTGTTGATTGTAATCATGGCTGAGATTTAAACGACACCATTGAACAACTTGATTATCACACACAAATTGATCGACATAATGGTTCATTTGATACCTTCGAAGTGCTCATTTTACACACTCCCCAACACCATCGTGATCCCCTTTTCCATGACCAGTTTCAAAAAAATTCCAACGATGTTTCATATTTGTTTTTTTATGAAGGCAACATAGCCAGAAGAATGATTGTGAAGATTTAAATTTCCTTGCACATCCATCAGACCATATCCAATGTTCATTCATTACAACTCCACATGTTTTCAATGAACCATAAATAATATCAAAACAATGTTGTACATAATGTGTATCATGCTTACGGTCATCGGTGATATAGAAATGGTATTCCTTGGTCACATGTCGATTGTCATTTGTGCTTTCTATATCATCAACATTTTGTTGAGAATGTCTATATAGAACATGGAAAAATATAGAAACTTGGTCATAATGATAATATTCACTATGCATTTCTTTTTGTGCTTCAAATGTGTAATTCTCGACGAAATCAACCACAGAAAAAATAGTCCCCTGTGGAAAAACATCACATGATTTTTTGAATTGCAAGTCTTACCATCGTGCTCTATATGAATGTTTAATGTATTTATAAATTTATTTTTCAAACTTTTTCAAAAACTCTGTAACACTGATTTTATCTTCTTGTAAATCTATTCTTTTCGAAAGAGCGTTTGAAGAACTTATACAATTGTGGGAATACATGACATATTCATATCTCTTCCAATCAACTATGATATTTGACAATGACGGATCGTTAATATCAATAGGATATTTATAGTGGAATAAATCTAGAGTTCCACAATTATCACATTTATTTCCATCGACACATCTTTTGTTGTAAAAATTCTCGTGACTATCTCTTTCACATAGAATTTCAGATATAAAAGCACGAATTGTGGAAAGAGGTGAATTCGACCAAAATGTTTTACCAAACCGAAGGAATGTGTCATAATATAATTCAAACTCAACATGATAGCAACAACAAAATGTGTCACGAATAGTGATAGGTCTAACATACCATGGCTTCTGTTGTACAAATGTATTGATTGAAAGATTCAATTCACTGTATTCATATTTGAATTTATTGAACAATTGTATTTGAGTCATATCCAATATATTTTTTGGATGGAATTCATATTGATTTCGATATATTCTATGTTGTATCACGTCTCTTGCATTTGGTGAAACATGAGAATTTTCCACCTAATACTCATGCATCATAGCTTTAACACTTTCACTGACCTTATCTTTATAGGGTTGTCTACAAATAATTTCCCAACAAGCAAGCTCATCATTTGCATCTATTTGTAATCGAAATTTGTTATATTTGTAAAATGTTTTCCGTGAAGTTCCGATAACCTTTGCGATCTGCGTTGTCAAACGCTTTTGTCTAGTACTATATGAAATAATCGTTGTTTGTATTATTCTACGTGCAACACTAGTATCTTTCTTTATGGATTTTCCAATCATTTTTATTTCATTGGATATATTTTCGAACATATTTTGCTTCCCCTTTGAATCTTTTGTCTTCTTTTGAATACCCAATAATGACCAAGCTTCCTTCAACTTCATGGAGACTAACAAACACCTCAAAATTTGAGCTTGTGTTTCCATTGATTCTTTTTCCATAAATTGTTCATATATATATATATATATATATATATATGTGTGTGTGTGTGTTACCTCTATTGGATTGAGTATTTGCATTGTTTTGTGATTCTTCAATGTATTTAACATTTTGAATGTCTTCAACATCTTCAACATTTGTATCTGCATTTGGAAATTATATTAAAAAATACATCATTTACAAAAACCCGTTACTACATTTTAAACAAATTTACAATATTCGTACATAACTGGTTCAATTCATTCTTGAGTTTGATTTTGAACATTCATATCATCAACATTTTGATCCAAGTCTCTAGTTACATCATCATTAGCGATGTCTTCAATATTTTAATTGTTTTGTTTCTTTTTTTCATGATATCTAAGTTTTTGCTTTTCATTATGTAAGGCATCATCTCGAGTGCGATCACATTTCCTCTTTCGTGTTTTTCTGTTGCCCATGATTATTCAATATATACCTTCAACTTAGAATAAATTTCCCTCGAGAGAATCTTAATCATCAAAGAAAAAAATTCACCGTAGAAAATACAAAAAGAGTAAGAGTCATCCACCTCAAACAATATGTCTACAAAACGTAGTGATAATGGCTACAAGGAAGGTTATCAACCAAATTTGGCACTTCTAGGCCACGTGAATTACAAAAAAATTATAGTTTATTTAAATGTTATAAAAGTATAATTAATGAGTATAAAGCCGCATTCACTAAATATAAATTACGAGTTAAAAGACCAAAAGATGACTACTAAAAATTGATAATTAAATCGTTTAAGGAAAGGTTATAAAATATAAATATGTCCATAAAATATTGTTCAAAATATTTAAAAAAAATGTACCATAGACTAAATTGGTGCAGAATTTTAAAGAAAGATTGTACCATAAAATATTTTCCAAAAACATCTCCCATAAAGAAAAAAAGACAACAAATTTTCAAAATAATGTTTGGTATCAAATAAAAATAGCCTTCACCTTAAAAGATAAGTTTTAAGAATACTTACCAGAAAAGAGAGCCTTCCTTCTTCTATAACTGTGTAAAATGTTGATAAAATATGTTGAGCTTTCATTCATATAAATAAAGAATTGAAACGGTGTTTCGGAAAAACATAAAAACGTTTCAAGTTCATGTAACGAAACGGTGTTTGGAAAAAATGTTTCAATTTTTTTCTTTCCGGCAAGCGAAAAAAATTGAATAGACATTTTCGACCGAACTATTAGTTTGGATGAACTATTTTCCATTCGTTAAATCTAACGTTCGGCCGAACATTTGATAACTTTCGGTTGAAAACCTGTAATATTTCAAAAATTGAATTCCATCACATATCTGACTCTTCTTCCCATTTCAGAGAGATCGGATCATATCAAATTCTTACAATTTCTCTTCACAAATAATACCATTAGTTGTATAATTCAATCTACTTTCTATAGATGCGAATTTTGTTGAAATTGATGTGATCCACTAATTTTATTTATTATATTTCTTAGAAGGTGTGTGGATTGCTTCAAAATTTGATAGAATTCATTGAAATGAAAAATCAATAACTTCTTAAAGACACGATAAAAAAATTTGGAAAAATCATCATGCCCAACATTGATGTGTTGTCTTCAAAAGGGTACTTTTAGTTTTTTTGTTTTAATTGGAAATTAGGGAAGATGTTGTGCCAAACTAAACATGTCAGTTTAGTGGTAGTTTTTTAGATTGGTCCACTTCAAAAAATTCTAATAATTATTGCATGCGGTTGTCGGATACAAACTTATAGACAACCTTTAGTACAATTTGTCTAGATCATCATAACATATTTTTTTTAATGAAAAATACTTGAATAATGAATAAACTGGTGTATTAAAAATGAATATTTATCATAATTTCATTAATTAATAACATACTATCAAACACTTGCAAAAATGACATATCAAATCCCAATAAAAAAATCCTAAAAAATAACCGATAGAAATTTAACACAATTCTCTACAACTTTTGTTTTAACTACAAAATGAAATTCTAAATACAAATCTATTTTTTCTTTGCTCGAAGTTGACAAACTTGGAAAAACAACACAACTTTTCTCATAACACCCCCCAAAATAAACACCCAGATTCATGATTTCACCCGATTGGGATTAAGTGAATGATTCAGTTTATTCATAGATTTGGTTTCCTTAACTTGGCAATATTTATATTTTATTTCCTATTATTGGTTTCATATATTTAGATTCATTAGAAACCAATCTTAAGAAACCAAATCTAAATATTTGCTCGTCAACAAAGATTAGATTTGGTTTTCTAAACTTGGTTATATAGATTAGTAAGGCTCGGTAATAATAAATTATTTGGTTTCCTTACCTTGGCAGCATTTCTTTAAACACTCATGGGACTAAAAAGGTTGAATGTTCCAAGCTTTGAAGTGTTTACATTTATGAGAATGCAAAGCAATATGTCTAGGGGGGTTTCCACTAAAAATTAGGCTTGACATCTGCATATAATTGAATTATGAACTGATTATATTTCCAGTTATCTTGGAACTGTTGGGAGATATACTTACTTGTCTCTAGTGATTTGTTTGCATACAACTTTAGCTCCCTCAACTAATACAAAATTGGTATATGCTTCCAACAAGACATTTTAAGCTTTTCGTGTTGGCCTACACATTGATAGGGACATTATTAGTCGTCCATATAAATGATAGAAAAGTAGATTGAATCTAGAAACACTAAATATGATCTATGCTTCATCTCTTACTAAGCTAAGAACTATCAAATTTTAAAAACAATAATTAGGTAAGTACAAATCAATATTTCTATAATCGAAACTGCAAAGTTAATTGACATAGGTCACTAGAATATTTTCTTCAAAATGTATTGTGGAATTTCTTCAAATAAATTATTTTAGCATGCATATTGGTGATTGCATCCTTTACCTAAGGCCATGGTCTAGTATGCATGTGATTATGCACACCATCTAATTTATACTATACTATTCCTTTCTGACGAGCTTGATGAAAGAAAATATGGGTCAAATTTGTTTGAACAACTTGGATGGAATTCTAATATAATTACACTTCAATTATATGACTGATGGGGCATATTCAAGACAAACTGTTGTTGCATCTATATTTTCACACTATTACAGTAGTCAAGGAACAAGTTTTAGTAAATCTAGAGAATCAATATCAAAGATGGTATATTTGAGCAATTTGTCAATAATTTGTGCAAATGGAGATAATCTAGAACCAAGGATGAATATGAGAGCTTATTATGTGTACACTTTGATCAGGTAATACTATCACAAAAGGATTTATGGTACAATTTATATAGTTGATTTTATTGTGCAGTATGTGGTTATGGCACCAGTTCCTTCACCATGTCGTATGGTTGGTTTGGAAAGTCCAACATGATGAAGAAGGTCTTGGCTGGGATCTATGTGCGAAAGAGTAAGCAGTGGTAAGCATGGAGGCCACACTAGGAGTAAAAGTGGAACAATGCATTAAATTGGTACTTTAATGGGTCCATTTAGATATGGAGTAGGACGAGAGGCAAAACTTGGATCTAAATCATTAAGATAAGAATCATAAGAAAATAAGAAAATAATAAAAAATGTCTGTCCAAAAAGTAGGCAAAAGTGAATTTGCAGTGAAGAAAGGACACTCAATGTTCTAGTCCATTGTAGGGTTCTTGTACAAGAATAAAATATAATATGTTATATGTTTCAGTAAGTGAATGGAATGAAGGATCTCTAAATTTAAAAGTGAGGATAAAAGAAAGGGAAAAAATCACATATACCGCTTTTTCTCTAGCTCCTAGTTTGATGTGGATCCCTCAAATTTGTGAATGATTAAGGATTGAAACTTGTTGAGGCATGAAGTGTTGATTCCTAAGGAGATGGACGACATGTCTAATTACCCTTTCAATACTTTATAGATCTCCTCTTGAATTCACTTCATAATGGCCACATTATTCTCCTCTAGGAACACCCAAATATGTGAAAACCATACATATTCAATTATAGACCCTTACAAATGTACCCTAAAATTTTTAAGAGTTTCTCTGCTTAAAAAATTTCATCATAAAATTCTAAAAAACAATCAAACTTGACATTGCCATTATCAGGGTTGTGGCCACTAAAAGTACTAATCCAAACCCTAAATGCTAATAATTTGTCTTCATAAAACCATCATACAAATTTCAAAAATGAAACTGGTCAAGCCATTATCAGGGTTTGTGGGTGGTTGACTTAGTTTTGAATCTATTAGAGATCCAATACATTTTTGATCTGGAAACAAGAATAAAAAAATAAAAAAGGGAGTTTTGTTCTTACGATCTTCACTGCACTGGACCTTAGCTCCTTTTCCATGAAGCCCTTTGAAATTAAAAAATAAAACCCCCTCTTCCATAAAACCCCATGAAATTCAAAAATAAAACCCCCTTCTACCATGAAACCCTCTGAAATTCCAAAATAAAACCCCAATTCAAACCTAAATTATCTCAATGATCTCTCATGCCCTTCTTGCCTATGTCTATTAATTTTGTCACTATTATTTTTATTTGTTAATATTACAAATAATGTACTAATTATATGTAATAATTAATTAGAATATATTTATATATTAACTATATTACATTAATATTATTACATATTATATGGTAAAACATATTAACTTATACATACATACATACATACATACATACATACATACATACATACATACATACATACATACATATATATATATATATATATATATATGTATATATATATATA
>LPNX010847655.1:653403-778978 GCA_001517045.1 Pseudotsuga menziesii
TAGCTTCATAAATTCCTCTGTGTACAAGAACTTCAAAACCCTCAAATTTTGTAGGTTCAAAAAAACAAATTTGCCATGAAGCTAGCGACTCAGAGCCCTGAATAATGAAGTATCGATCCTCGAGTGCTTTCCTAAGTAGAATATGCTCTCCCTTGCTGAACCAGCAGGCACCATCGCTCTCTTCACTGCTTTTTCAAATGCTATCAGCTCTGGCTGCCCAACAGGAATGACGTTATATTGAAGATCATGTTCAATATCAAACGGTAAAGCTGTCTCCAGGCATGCAGGATGGTGTGATGGAAATCTTCTTCTCATAAACTCCCCCAGCTTGCGCGCATCCAAAGAGTACCTATAGCCGCCATCACCATTGAATCCAACCAGCACAATATTAACTTCAAGTGGAACCCTAAAAGGAACCTCAGCTCTGGAATGAAGCATTTGCCGCATCTCATGCTTGATGTTTTCCTGTATATCTTGAAATGCACTGTGATGCCACTGAGGGTGCCCTGGATCATGTCTGAATGCCTCCAAGCATTCAACTCCTCTTATATTCCAAGTATAAAAGGCCAAGACTACTACAACATTCAATAATCCCCAGTGTTTCATCCTACTTCCCATGACCGATCCTCCTCCTCATACCTCAGCAAGGCTGAAAATACCATCTTTTCATGAACTCGATAAGCATACTGGTGTGCAGATCATCAAATTCTTGATAATGAATGAACATTTTGATGATTTTATGTTATAAAAGCAACCCTAAAGACAGTCAATCAATCATAAAATATAAAACCAAGCAAAATTAAACAATAAAAACCAATCATAATAAAAAATTTAAAATTAAACAGGTGAAAAACTCTAGAGATAACAGTCGGTCCTTCTATTGCACCAAGTGGGCTTTACTTTTACAATTTCGATGTTAAGAAGTCCCTTGGATTGTAGAATATTGAGGTAGAAATATGAAAGGGGGTTTGGATTATCTATAGGTCCCAAAATTTTCACATTTCCTTTTGAAAATTTTAGGTCTCCACCCAAGATAAATGCATTTTGGTTCAAAAAGGATTTGGTAGTGAATTTAGTCCAGAACTCTTGCCTCTCAACATGAGGGCCATAAATTTTGATGAACATTAGTTCCTGGTTGAGTTCAGATGAGAATAGTTCCATACCAATCCCCAATGGAAATCTCTAATAATTTAAAACATTGACAACCCTAGGTTTCCAATCGATAACTAATCCCCTCGATCGACCCCTCACACTTGTCGTCACAAGTTGCTAACTTCTCCAAAGAGCTTCAAGTGAATACTTTACTACTTCACCCTCACCTAAAGTTTCTTGAAGAAAAATAACATTTGGACTAGAAGAATTGACTAAACGTCTGAGTGATGATTTTTTGGCAGGGTTCAACAACCCTCTACAATTGAAGGAGAGAAGATTCATTTTGAAACCCTAGAAAGGGATTTCAGTTATCTAAATTCCCTGCCAATAAAGAATTGTTTCCATACTACAACATTTATTGGTTGTGGATCCTGATATTCTTGATTAAGAGATGTTATTGTTCAACCATGTTTGTACCCTAGTTTTATTGTACACTCATCCTAACAAGGGGGTACGGGGTTGAAGCCCTTGAAATATTTTTTTGGGATGTTTGTTGGTCAATAGTTTGTAGTCCAATAAAAAAGTTGGAAGGAATTGTATTACGACTGTGTATTGTATTGTAGCATTATTAAACAATATTTGTCTATGTGAGCAAGACTGTGAGAGAGTGAAGAGGAAGTGCAACGAGGTTGTTGTAGGCTGTGTCCCTTCATTTTTCTAGATGAAATAATAAATAAGGACTGGAAATGTATGTGTGGACGTAGCCCATCTTTGCTGAACCACATTATATCTGTGCCTCTATTGTAATGTGTTTTAATATTTGCATCATGTCTATTTTTTTTATTGTTATTGGTATGTGATCCTGTTTTTCTAACAATTGGTATTAGAGCCAAAATGTCTATTTGGTTAGTGAAATCACAAGAAAGAAGGGTTCTTGGTCGAGTGGGAGTAATGGAAAAAGAAGGAAACTTTAGAGTTGAGAAATTTAATAGCCAAAAGTACCAATTACAGAATATGCAAATGGATAACTATCTGTACCAGAAGGATCTATACCTACTGTTGGGAAGAAAAAAAATTGGCAACTATGAAGGACAAATAATGGGAGGTTCTTGATAAAAAGGATCTGGGAACAATACAAATGTCCTTGGCTTCATCGGTGGCTTTCAATATTTCGTAAGAAAATACAATAGAGGGTGTGATGAGCACATTGGATAAGCTCTATGAAAAACCCTCAGCTTCCAAAAAAGTATTTTTAAAGAAGTTCTTATTTAATACGAAGATGTCAGAAGGTGGATTTGTTACTGACCATTTAAATGAACTTAATACGATTACTAGTCATCTAAGTTATGTAAAAGTGAACTTTGACGATGAGGTTAGGGATATTCTAATCCTATGCTCATTGCCAGAAAGATGAAATGGGTTGGTCATGGCTGTAAGTAACTCCTTCCTTGGTTCAAACACTCTTAAATTTGATGATGTTGTTGGTGTTATTCTTAGCAAGGAAATACCAAGAAAAAACATAGGTGAGACATCAGATAATGCATTGATCATGGAGAGCAGGGGAAGACAAAGGGAGAGAGGGAGGAGCCCACATAATCGCAAGAAGTCTATAAAGGGAAGATTCAAGTCCATACTGGGAAAGATAGAGTAATGGAACTGTGGTAAGAGAGGACATCTAAAGAAATATTGTAGATATCCAAAGAAGAAAGGAGACAGGAAACAACAGACTACTAAGGAAGAAAATGTAGGAGGTGGTGTGTTACAAGATGCTTTGAATCTTGCATTATATAATACTAGTGATTACTGGGTAGTAGATTCAATGGCTTCATGTCATGCTACACCCCATAGGGAATTATTTCATGATTATGTTCTAGGTAATTGTAGACATGTTTTATTGGGAGATGATGAACCATGTAAAATTGTTGGAATGGATAAGGTACAGATTAAGTTAAATAATGGAAATTAATGCTTGCTAAAATATGTAAGGAATATTCCTACTATGAAAAGAAATATGTTCTCAACATGGCAGTTGCGAGATAGCGGTTGTTTATCTACATTTGGAAAAACGTGGTGAAATATTATTAAAGGAGCATTGGTAATAGAAAAAGGATATAGGATAGGTACATTGTATTTATGTCCTCATAATACTGATTATTCCATCTCTGTAGCTTCCATAGAAACAAGTGTAACATTGTGGTATCATATGCTTGGCCACATGAGTGAGAATGGCATGCAGATTCTTCACTCAAGGAAATTGCTTCTAGTTTTGAAGCAGGTAAGTTTGGAATTCAGTGAGAACCATGTTTACGGAAAACATAAGAGAGTTATATTTTTCGGGGTTGGGAAACAAAAGAAGATTGAAAAGTTATATCTTGTGCATACAGATGTATGGGGATAGAGTCAGGTACAATATCTTGGTCGCTCTCATTATTATGTTACTTTTATTGATGATGCAACTATAAAAACTTGGGTTTATTGCATTGGACAAAAATATGATGTGTTTGCTACTTTTAAGGAGTGGAAATATTTGGTTGAAAACGAGATAGGGAAAAGGTTGAAATGTCTCAGATATGATAATGGAGATGAATACTATAACAAGGAGTTTGATACTTACTATTCATACAATGGGATTCACAGAGAGAAGGCAATCCTAGGAACAACACAAGAAAATGGTGTGTTAGAAATGATGAATATGACGATCATGGAGTGTGCAAGGTGTATGATATTGCATACAGGGTTGCCTTTACATTTTTGGGATAATGTTGTAGATAGTATTTTTTATTTAATAAACATAGGGTCTTCAAGCGCTTTGGTTGGTGGAATTCCAGAGGAGGCATGGATAGAGAAAAACATAAGCTACTAATTTATCAGAACTTTTGGTTGTAAGTCATTTGTACATATTGATAAAGAAAGTAGAACAAAGCTGGAGCCTAAATCCAAGAAATGCACCTTTATTGGAATGGGGTTGATGATTTTGGTTATCATTTATGGGATTATGAAAATAACAAAATCATTCGGAGTAGATATTTAGTATTCAATGAAAAGGTTATGTACAAAGATAAGTTGCAGGGAAAGAAAGAGGAAAAGGAAAAAAAAAAGTAAACAGTGCTTGGTGAAATAAAAGAAAATGAAGTTCCAAAGGTAACAGAAAATAAAGAACATCATCTAGTACCTCAAACTCCTATAAGTGTAAGAAAATATATTAAGTTAAGTAACCCCCCTGAACGATTCACTCCTTCATTGTATTATTTATTGATGATTGATTTTGGTGAACTGTTATACCAAAATCCTATCACCACCATGTGATAAGACCTTTGACTTACATACTTGCCCTAAATCCCAGCACTTGGATTGGAAACCCATGTTGTTTGTTAATTCTACATGAAAATACTTAGCACCGCGCTTTCCCTATGAACCATGAGCGATACCTGGCTCGCACCGCCTTCATCTTGTTTTCCATAAGTGGTGCCACTGCTTATGGTCTTTGGTCCATAAGCGTTTCTCATCTAAACCACTCTGTCATAAGAGAAGAAAAACGGTACCCTGAGTAAAATGGGAAAAAGAGAAGTTTCTTGAGGCTTCTAGATCATGAGCCTCGTGTCCTCCCTTATCCCTATCATTGTGGGTTAGTTGAGCTCAAGATCCCCCATCATAGGATATTAGAGGCCACCTCATCCACAAATCTCTCAACCATTCCTATCCATTGAGCCTTATAAATACAATCTCATGTCCATAGTTGAGGGGGAGAACTATAGAGGTATTGTTATGATGTTGGATTGACCACTTGGCCCAAGCCGTTGGAGAGCATAGAGAGAAAAGTTAGAGATTATGGGGATGAAGTGTTTGTCTCATGGATATGCATGTCGACACTAAGGCTTAATTGGTTGTAAACTTCTCCATTCATCTTAATGCAAAGCTGATTTCCGTCCCACATTACTGTTGTTTTGATTTTGCATGTACACGTTGTTAGATTCCTTAGTCACTAACATGGATAAGTCAATGATGTTCTGGTAGCTTTGATGTGTTTGCATGTTTGATCTGGTTGTAGGTACACAGGTTCACTATTGAAGTAGCATTCCAGGTGTCTATGACGTCCAGGGAGGGTCTTCATCCTTTGTTGTTCACTCATTTGTTTTGGATCTGAACCATTCAGACCAGAGGAACAACTTCTGTTCATAGAAGGTGAAATATTCCTGGTTACAAATCTGCCGACTCCACTGGGGAAGGGGTGCAAATCTCAGTTGATCTGATCTTCCTCAGTCCTTGAACTCTTGTCCGAATCCAGGCTCCATCTCCAACTCTCTTCAGTCAGATCTGCCATTTGACTCAGTGAATTTTGGTTTGAAACTTTCAGATCTATTTAGCCTTATGAATTATTTCGAATTTTTATGCTCTTTTTAACTGTCAATCCATCAATTTTTTCCTTGATCTGATATTTTTCTAACTTGATCTGTCATTCTCTTTTGTGTTTTGGATATAATCAGGGAACCGCTCATATTCTATTGGCGAGAAGCGGTTCCACCGCCTGAAACCTGTTAGCAGTATACGGTGCTAGCACCTGAGTCCTGTTATCTAGAAGTGGTGCTCGTCCAAAACTGCTTTGTCAAGACCCCTCCAGCACGGTGCCAGGTAGGCCCTATTCCAGAATTTTTATTTTGATTTTTGTGTGTTTTTGGCTTACTTTATGATGAAAATGAAGTGTATTTTTGAATTGTATATTTTGTAGTTGCTTTGATTGTTATATTTCTGTTGCAGCTGCAACTGTTTTCCCCAAATTTTTCAAATTTTGGACCCCCCCCCCCTCATGATTTTAATGCCGCTTTGAATCGTTTGGATCTGTAAACTTTTGGTCATGCTCTAATTTCGGATTATTTTGAAGATTAACTCTCAACCTGTTTCGAAAATTGCTTATGTTTGTACTGGCTGTGGGTCATGGATTTCGGAGTCTGTTTTGTTTTCTTTTGATAGTCAAAGTTTCAAACAATTGGAATTTTTTTTATTATTGATCGGGCGTCAAAGTATGTTTTGATCGTAGGCGGTTGTGTGTTTATCTTCCACCGTTGCGGATCCCAAAGCAGCTAAGTACCCAAAATATAAGTGCTCCACCCACCGAGGCGTGTCGGTTTTCAGTCACGTGTCTGTAGTCTTTTTTCCTTCCACCATTGCGGCTATGAAAATCACTTGTCTTCAGACGTCAATGTCTTTCCGATTTTCGACTGGAAGCTTTCCCGCCCACATTTTTTAGGTCATAAGTCTTCCGACTCCAATAGGCTTAAATGGTGTTGCGGTGCCCGTCCCATGTTAAGACCCACTTATGCGGCTCTAAATGAGTCTACCCTGCTGATGTTTAGTGTTTTGAGCCACTGATGAGTTTTCTTTTCCCGCCATTGGTGAGGTTTTTAAACCCGTGCATAGACGAGATAGTGGTACCGGCACCCGTCAAGGTTTTAGAGCAGGAGTGCAATACACAGTTTTTCTTGATGATGATTCTTTTGGGTAGATGTAGTTTTTATTATTAAAAATATGATCCCAATGAATGATAGATGTTGTTTGTTTGCAGGTGGATTCAAGAAACTTTTACAAAGAATTACTGCGCAAAGGCGTGGCTGGGAGACAAGTGTCCGAAGGGAGCTGGGGCAGTGTTAGCAAAGATCCAACCGAAACTGGCAGGGTCCCAAGGAGAGTAAATGGGAAATAAGGAAAACCAATGATGACAAAGATCCAGACCTGGAAGGATCTGGCAGTTACCAAGCGAATCATAAGTGTGCACAGAAAAGACAAAATTTTGGATATTAAACGTTTTGGGGGACTGCAAGGTCACACGTTTGGGGGTATCCCAAGTGGTCAACCGTTTTAGTTTAAATATTTGAAAGTTAGAATGGAGAGGGGATTTTTCCCCTAGAGAAAACTTGTAAACTATCGCTTGTAAGAGGAACTATTTCATTTTATAACCAGAAATTGCAAATTTTACCTGTTGGAGAAAGTGCTATGTGGAATGTCTCAATGTGATTAAATGAACGATGTTGAATGGGAACTATTTCATTTTCGACTGTGTTTCATTAACTGTGAGGATGTTCTAACTTTCTGAACCTATGTTCTTGTCTGAATGTTCTCCAGTACCTTCTGTGATGTTTTTCCACTATGAGTAACGGGACTTTTTAACTATTGATGAGTTATCTTATCATGTATACTTTTATTCATGTTTATATGTTTTGGTCATAAGAACAACTATCTGTGATTTTCCATAACACGTGGACAGCGTTGCATTACTCATGAATTAATATCTAGCTCTCTAGAGATAGTTTAGTTAGTAATTTATTTCCAAAATGTATGTGATTTAGATGCTTGTGAGTTTTAAGACGAGAGGTAAGAACCTGCGCATCACTTTGTGAATACTCCTTGCATCCTTTATCACCCTGCATGTTAATTAGGCACGTGCATATCATACTTTAATTCAAAAAAATGCAAAATATATACGGTGGGTCGAGCCACAATTGCTAAAACCTTTTATTTTTGTTTTTGACCTATAGTAGCCGGACTGCAAACTGGATGGATTCCCTACACCAAACAGTCACAGGCTAGTTGGGAACGTTGACTGGGGAGAATCCCTTGCTATTGTTGCCTACGAATTTCCAGGACTCAACAGTTTCTGGTGCTAGAAGGAGGGCCGCCAGTGCATGGCTGGCCGAGGAAACCCGTTTTCCTGAAACTATTCCACCGGTAACAGTTCAGAAGCCAGTGTGTTTCCTAATCCAATTCTGGAAGAAGAGGGTAGAGAACATTTGTATTCTGTCAACAACGAAGTTGTTAATAATCTGAGAAGACACACTAGGGCATATGTGAAGAAGATTGGAGGATTTCCAATCATCCCTGAATTGCCTAAAAGAGAATATAAAAGGAAGGATCGTCCTATATTGGAAGACTCAGTGCTGGTTGAGGATTGGGAAGAACTTGTAGAAATAGCCTTACAGGAAGTTGTACTACCTTTGAATCAAGAGGTCCCAGATACTCCTCATAGTTCTCCTGCTCACACTCCTATTTTCTCACCTCCTCACTCTCCACCTAGACTCATGGCAGGCGTAAACGCAAATCAACCACCTAACCCACCGAATCCACCACCTGCCTGGAGAGCCAGATCACCTTTAAACTTAACACCTCCATTACATGATTTACCTCAATCCTTTGAAAAGATGCTTCCCAAATTTGACCCAAGTGAAAATATACTAGTAGACGACCACTTGCAAAGTTTCTATTTGGCAATAGAAGGGTTAAGGGCTGGGGAATATGAAGATGTAGTTTGCAGACTTTTCCCGCACACCCTTAAAGGAGCTGCGGCATCGTGGTACTTTGGTTTGCCTACAAACTCTATCCCTGATTGGGATACCTTTGAGCGGATTTTTATAAGTAAGTATGCAACCCAGAAGACTCATGCAGCTCTTATGAAAGGACTATGTGCCTTGAAGAAAGAGAGAAAGGAAAAGGTGCACAGTTTCACTCAAAGGTTTGCATCATATCTCAATAATTTTTCTGAAGTTGACAGGACTTCAGATAAAGTCCTGATTGAATATTATACTTCAACTTTGGGACCCGAGTTGGCCATGTTTGCCAAAATTAAGGCCAAACCCACTTTAGCAGAGACCTATGAGGAGGTGGAGAAAGTAGAGGCTGAAAGGGAAAGTATTGAAGATTATCCAGAACGATCAGGAGAGAAAAGTGTGGGAAGGAAATCCTTGTTCTTTACCAAGCCTAAGGAAGAGCAATCACCAGACTTTGAAAGTATGTCCAAAATGATGCAGAAGCTTTCTAACAGAATCATAGACTTGGAGAAAGAAAAGGAAGCCCAAAAGTTCTACAAGCCCTATTACAAGAAACGGGAGGACAACAATCAATCCCAACCCCCTCCACACAATTTGGCATCTATGAATTTAACAGAGGTAGGAATGGACAATTTTTGCACTTTCCACCAACAACCTCACTCTGAAAAGAACTGTCCTCAATGGATAAACTCAATGATGTTAGTGATGAATCAGTTGTTGGACTCTAAATTAACAGAAGATGGAGATCAGGAAAGAAAAGATAGTAATATGTCAACGAAAGAACAAGAGGATGAGACCATGGTTCTGTGGAACTCTGTCTCGTTATTCGACGTTGTGGAGGAAAGAAATTGGGAGTACAAGGATGTCGTGGAAGCGAATGTAACAACAAGAAGCCAAGGGTTGGTGAAAGAAGACAGTCTCATGCTCCCAAAGATTAAAAGGCTACAAAAAAATGTTAAGAAATTTCAGAATAATTCCTCAGCTGATAAAATTCCTGAATTCACCATCACCAGCCAAGATCCTAGACAGAACGATATGCTGGCCAAGCACAATGAAGAAAGGGTGAATGTTGATAAACCGCTTCCCACCGAACCTCAGATGGATTATGACATCGTGGAAGATATAAAGAACTTAAGGGCGAATATCTCATTATTTGAAATGTGTAAGGTGCCGCAACAGAAAGAAAAACTTTTGAAAGCGCTTGAAGCATCAGAGGAGAGGTTTCCCACTGACAATCAACCCAAAGAAGAAGAAATCGGGGAAGCAAGCATTGGGGGTAAGTCTAAGAACAAGAATCCACCTTTCCTCCTCACGTTTGAAATCTTTAATCACAACGTACATAATTTCCTGGTAGACTCAAGGGCATCGGTTAACATCATGCCAATATCAGTCTGCAAAAGGATAAATGGGCAGCCTAAGCCATCCACTTGGAGGGTTGTTCAGTTGGATAGGACGAATGTGAAGGCGATTGGGGAAATGGAGGATGTCCTAGTTCTCCTGTCTTCAAATGATAAGGTGTATCAAGTTATTGATATCGTGGTGGATGATATACCAAATGCTTATGGGCTTGTTCAGAGTAGAGACTGGTCGGCAAAGCTAAACGGTTATTTTTCCTTAGACTTGTCGCATCTGTGGCTCCCGTATAAAGGAAGCCCAAATCAAATCAAAATTTTAAGGGAGCCCCATATGAAATACAATGTTACTCAGCTCGAGGAAAAGAATGAACCAGTGGATTCTGTGTTGGGAAATTACTTTATTGAGTTAGAACGGGAAATTACCAAGCAGAAGAAGCCAGCGATACATCAGATGCTCAACCTGATCTCCTTTGGTTTTCACAGGCTGATGAAATTGATCGTAAAATAGTAGACTTAGTAGTAGGAGTAGATGTAAATCCCCGCACAGTAGTTAGCGATTCCTGGACACTTTTTTTTGATGGTTCTAAAATGTTTGAAGGCTCAGGGGCCGGATGAGTCTTGATTGACCCAAAAAAGAACAAACATTTTCTTTGATGTAGGTTAGAGTTTGACTGTACAAATAACATGGCTGAATATGAAGCGTTGGTCCAAAGTTTAAGGAAAGCAATCGAATTAAAGGTAAATAATCTGAAAGTTTTTGGAGATTCTGAAATAATTGTGAAACAGATTTGGAACCAAATACATTGTATTTCTCCTCACTTAAAAGCGTATCAAAATGAGGTATGGGATTTGCTCAAATGTTTTAATGCATTTAATATTATATCAATTCCAAGACTTAAGAATGTAGCCGCTGACTTGTTGGCCACATCAGCTGCTAGACTTGTACCTACTAATAATCAGTGCTCTGTTGAATTGCTTTTCAGGCCCTCGGTTCCAGACATGATTACCAACCTATGAGTGTTCGACGATGATCAACAAATTATAGAATGCTTAACGAATGACGAAGTATTTAAAGGGGCAATTATTGATGATGAAGAACATCAGGATGAGCTGAAATTTGATAATTTCATCCCTAAAGGAGTCAGAACCTTAGAGCGGATGTTTGATTTAAATGAAAAATTTAGAAGACCAGCAAATGTGAAGACTCACAGCTCATCTCTACAGTTTGAATTGATAAATTTAGGGACTAAGACAAAGCCCAAATATCTGAATCTTGGGAAATACTGTTCACCAGCAGAAAGAATTAAGTTCATCAGTCTTTTTGATCAATATAAAGATGTTTTCACCTGGACATACGAAAATCTGAAGACATATGACACCAGTATCATTTAGCATGTTATCCCCATCAAATCGGGAGTCAAACCTTATCAACAACCTTTAAGGAAAATGCACCCAAAATTGGAATCTCTGATCCAAAGTGAAGTTAAGAAATTACTGGATGCTAGAATTATTTTTAAGGTCAGACACTTTGAATGGGTTTCCAATCTGGTACAAGCAAGGAAAAAATCTGGAGAAATGAAGCTATGTGTGGATTTCAGAAATTTAAATTGCGCTTCGGATAAAGACAATTATCCTGTTCCACCCATGGAGCAAATACTACAAATGGTCTCAGGTTCTGAACTATTTTCTTTATTAGACGGATTCTCAGGCTACAATCAAGTATTAGTAGCTGAAGAAGACAGATTGAAGACAACATTCAGGACCAGATGGGGAACCTTCGCTTACCGAAGAATGCCCTTTGGGCTTATAAACATTGGAGCTACATTCCAGAGGGCTATGGACATAGCTTTCTACGGTTTGATTGGCTGTAGTGCTGTAGTGTACCTCGATGATATTACAATATTTTCAAAGAGGAGAGAAGAACACGCGTTTCATCTAAAGCAGATTTTTGAACGCTGCCGGAAATATGGTATCTCACTCAACCCCAAGAAGTGTGTGTTCGTTGTTACGCAGGGTAAGTTGCTGGGTCACGTAGTTTCAAAGAAGGGAATCTCTATTGACCCAGAACGGATCAAGGCCATTGAATAGATCCCATTGCCCCATAATAAAAAGGGGATGCAATCATTTATGGGGATGATAAACTTCATGCGAAGATTTGTGCTGGGCTTTGCTCAAATTTTCAAACCTCTGCAGCAAATGGTGAAGCAAAGTGTACAATTCAAGTGGACTGAGGTTGAAAAGAATGCATTCAACAAGATAAAAACTGATGTTGCGCATGCACCCTCCCTAAAGAGCCCGGATTTCGATAAAGATTTTATTCTGTACACGTTCGCATTTGATGATTCGCTAGTAGCTGTGATTACTCAGAGGCAAGATGGGGGATATGAGTTCCCCATATCATTTATGAGCACTGGTCTACAAGGGGCCGAACTAAATTACCCAGCTATTGATAAACAAGCTTACGCAATGTTTAAAGCAATGAAACAATTCAGGCCCTACATATTAAAAAACTGAACCAAGGTAATCGTCCCACACCCAGCTGTAAGGTCTCTTTTTGTATAGAAGGAGTTAGGAGAAAGAAGGGGTAATTGGGTAACAGCTCTTCAAGAGTATGAACTCGAGTTCAGGCCAGCTTCTATAGTTAAAGGGCAAGGGTTGTGAAAACTAATGACTGAAAATGGAAGCAATGAAGAACATGCTTGGGAAGACGAGGCTGAGTTACATTTGATGGATGTATGTCCTCTGTTCACAGCCCCCGAATCTTGGTATAGAGACCTCGTGCATTACCTTCAGATAGGATTGTTGCTAGAACATTGGAATTCTAAGAAAATAAGAGTGTTGCGTCTTAAATCAGCCTCCTATCAAATTGTTGAAGGAATCTTATTCAAAAAAAATTACGACAGAGTTCTTCTTAGATGCTTAGAGAAAGAAGATGCAAAGAACGTAATGACAGATCTACATGACGGGCCTGCTGGGGGACATTTTTCAGGAGATACTACAGCTCACAAAATTCTCAGAGCTGGTTACTATTGGCCCACGCTTTTCAAATATCCACACGCCCATGTCAGGAAGTGTGACATTTGTCAAAGGTGTAGTGGAAAACAATCTAGAGCAGCTGGACCACTGAAGCCTATGATGATCATGGAGCCGTTCGAGCAATGGGGGTTGGATGTTATTGGGGAGATAAAGCTGAACTCTTCCCTACAACACAAGTATATTTTGACCACAACTGATTAATTTAATCATTGGGTCGAAGCCATCCCGCTGTGCAAAATAAATGAGGACGCAGTCATCAACTTCCTGCAGGACCATATTATGACCAGGTTTGGAGTTCCAGTTTCTTTAGTCTTTGATAATGCTACTTACTTTTTATCGATTAATCTGACTACTTTTGCTCATGAGAAAGGATAAAGTTGCATTATTCTGCTAATTACTATCCACAAGGAAATGGCTTGGCTGAATCTACTAACAAAAATATGATTAGAATTTTAAAGAAGACTGTGCTAGAAAACTAGAAGAGTTGGCACTCAGCGCTACCGAATGCTATTTGGGCCGATAGAGTCACCCCCAAGTCTTCGATAGGAGTGTCTCCATATACCCTTGTGTATGGTAAAGAAGCCATTCTTTGCCCCAATGTCATGCTACCCTCTTCCATAATAGCTCAAGAATCTAGGGGATCGGATAATGAAGTCCTACAAATGAGGATATATAATCTCCTGAAAGCAGAAGAGGCTCAATCTAAAGCCAGAGAGCGCTTTAAGCAACAAGAATAGGTAATAAAGAGATGGTTCGAAAAACACAAGGCAGGAACAAAAGACTTTGAAGTGGGAGATTTGGTTCTCAAGTGGGACCACCCCCGTGATGAGAAAGGAAAACACACGAAATTCCAGCAGTTGTGGGTAGGTCCTTTCCAGATCGCGACAAAGCTTGGCCCTTCAACTTACAGGTTGCATGATTTACAAGGGTGGAAAGAGAACTTGCCAATAAATGGCTTAGTTCTCAAACCTTATTTTTCTTGTTTTTTGTGTCCTTCTTTTGTGTATATAAATAATCTAGCCTGACCTTCTTCTTTGAGTCATGATTTTCAGTTTTGTTTTAGTTTAAATTTCTACCGATTTCAATAAAACCTGCGGTTGCATGGAGAACATCAGAATTTTGGACTGATTAAAGTTCTTGGGTATAAGACTGTGTATTGTTGTTTATCTAAAAGAACTTCTTCCATTTTAGCAGTTTTCTTGAATAGCTATGTACGCATTAATCGGGTGTCAAAGTATGTTTTGATCAGAGGCAGTTGTGTGTTTATCTTCCGCTGTTGTGGCTCCCAAAGCAGCTAAGTACCCAAAATATAAGTGCTCCGCCCACCGAGGAGTGTCGGTTTTCAGTCGCGTGTCTGTATTATTTTTTCCTTCTGCCATTGCGGCTATGCAAATCACTTGTCTTCCGACGTCAATGTCTTTCCGATTTCCGACTGGAAGCTTTCCCGCCCACATTTTTTAGGTCATAAGTCTTCCGACTCCGATAGGCTTAAATGGTGTCGCGATGCCCATCGCTTGTTAAGACCCACTTATGCGGCTCTAAATGAGTCTACCCTACCGATGTTTAGTGTTTTGAGCCACCGATGAGTTTTCTTTTCCCACCGTTGGTGAGGTTTTTAAACCCGTGCGTAGACGAGATAGTGGTGCCGACACCTGTCAAGGTTTCAGAGCAGGAGTGCAATACACGATTTTTCTTGATGATGACTCTTTTGGGTAGATGTAGTTTGTTTTATTAAAAATATGATCCCAATGAATGATAGATGTTGTTTGCTTGCAGGTGGATTCAATAAAATTTTACAAAGAATTACTGCGCAAAGGCGTGGCTGGGAGACAAGTGGTCGAAGGGAGCTGGGGCAGTGTTAGCAAAGATTGAACCGAAACCGGCAGGGTCCTAAGGAGAGTAAATGGGAAAGAAGGAAAACCAATGATGACAAAGATCCAGACCTAGAAGGATCTGGCAGTTACCAAGCGAATCATAAGTGCGCACAGAAAAGACAAAATTGAGGATATTAAACGTTTTGGGGGACCGAAAGGTCACACGTTTGGGGGCAGCCCAAGCGGTCAACCATTTTAGTTTAAATATTTGAAAGTTAGAATGGAGAGGGGATTTTTCCCCTAGAGAAAACTTGTAAACTATCGCTTGTAAGAGGAACTATTTCGTTTTATAACCAGAAATTGAAAATTTTACCTGTTAGAGAAAGTGCTATGTGGAATGTCTCAATGTGATTAAATGAACGATGTTGAATGGGAACTATTTCGTTTTCGACTGTGTTTCATTAACTGTGAGGATGTTCTAACTTTTTGAACCTATGTTCTTGTCTGAATGTTCTCCAGTACCTTCTGTGATGTTTTTCCACTATGAGTAACGGGACTTTTTAACTATTGATGAGTTATCTTATCATGTATACTTTTATTCATGTTTATATGTTTTGGTCATAAGAACAACTATTTGTGATTTTCCATAACACGTGGACAGCGTTGCATTACTCATGAATTAATATCTATCTCTCTAGAGATAGTTTAGTTAGTAATTTATTTCCAAAATCTATGTGATTTAGATGCTTGTGAGTTTTAAGACGAGAGGTAAGAACCTGCGCATCACTTTGTGAATACTCCTTGCATCATTTATCACCCTGCATGTTAATTAGGCACGTGCATATCATACTTTAAGTAAAAAAAATACAAAATATATACGGTGGATCGGGCTGCAACCGGTAAAACCTTTTATTTTTGTTTTTGACCTACGGTAGCCGGACCGCAAACCGGATGGATTCCCTACACCAAAAAGTCATGGGCTAGTTGGGAACGTTGACTGGGGAGAATCCCTTGCTGTTGTTGCCTGCGAATTTCCAGGCCTCAACAATTTCCTCGACATTCAAAGAGAGTTTATGTTTCTTGCATTGGAGTTTACATTCTTTTCTTTGCTTGAAACCTCTTACTCCTTTCTATAGATATTATTCATTATAATTGGAGATATACATTTCATTTTCATGAGTAGGTTTTGGTTTGTTTTGGACTTGGAATGCATGAGTGATCCATGTTGTTTTGAGTCTTTCTTTGTTTGGGTGATTCTTGTTTCCTTTTGCATGCTGATTTTTTTGAGTGCTTGGTAAGAAATATTGGTTCTTCATTTATGTGTCTGTTTCAAAGAGAAGTTTTAGTTTTCTCTCTCAGTTACTTTATTCGTAAGTTTGTTGAATGATTTTCTTCTTGTTTTGTGCATGATTGTTTGAAATTCTAGATCTTACTTTCATTAAGAATAAATATCTATTTTCAGCTTTGCGTCCATTAGAGTTAGTTTTGTTTGGAAACATTAGTGAAATCATGTTTCCATTAAGTTTTTATGCATATTTTTCAAACATGAAAAGATAGGAAACATTTTTGGTTTATTTATGTTTGATTTTCTCTAGATCTCTTTCTTATTTTCTTTGAAGATTGTTTGGGGTGCATTGATATTTCAATTTTCATTTGAAAGGATAGAATTGCATTTGCATTTGGGTGTGCATTTTTGGAAGAAAAGTAAATCTCTCTCCCTCTCTTAGGTAGAATTTCATTGAAGAGGAAAACTTGCATTATCATATATATTAGTGTGCATCTTCTTTAATTTCAAGTTTTCACTCCATGGTTCCACCTAAACGCACAATATAAAATTAATGGTAGTACTAGTTTAAAAATTTTAGCAATTTGAGTGATAAGTTAGAGACGTGTTTGGGCATCGTTAAGCGTAGGAGCTATCGTTACTCATCTGCATTACATCTCGGGACTCACGCGGTTCTTCCACGTACCGTCGGTATATCGAACGACCTTTCACTTACCCTTGAGGTATATAGAAAGGCACTTCACGTACTCGATTGTATATAGGAAGGCCCCTTGTGAATGGTTATGCATTAGACAACACTACTACCAATTTGAGCTCCCACATACCTTGCGTATATCAGGAGACCCTTTTTAGGAATCCTCAAACCATCTGAGTTATCCTTTTGGCCTGTCCTATGAGGTTCCTAACTCTTATCCACTCCTTTCACATGTTTGCTTGTTGCTTTTAGTTTGAGTAGTACTTGCTTGTGCATGGTAGTTAGGGGGTTATTAGAGAATTTAGAGATGGCATCCTCATCTGGGACTACCACTCAATAGGTCCCTATCTAAGGTGTACCTTTTGCATTCCCTCCAAGTGAAGGTATTGGTCCTCCCTTTATTGCCACTCTAAATCTTCCTGGATAAACTATAGGATTACCGGTTTGGCTTTTTATTCTGGTAATTCCTGCTACACTTAATGTCTCAAATGTCACCTCTCCTCCGGGAGAGGATCGACCTCAACCTAATCCCTCTCCTTCTTCGTCAGTTGTTGCTTCATCCCTTTCTTCTTCTTCGCTTGGCCAAATCTCTATGGTTAGTAGTCATGTGGATAAGAAGAAGAAGAAAGGGAAGGGTAAAAGGAAGAAGGATAAGAAATAGAAAAAGTGACAACCATCTACTCTTGATGGTGCTCGTTCTAAGTGAACACCCAGAAAACCCAAGTTCCCTTGTAAGCTTTGCAAGGGGGACCACCTTGTTAAGGAGTGTCCCGGTCTCTCCCGTGTACAAGAAGAGTGGTATAAAAGGTCCAACCGTCTATGTCATCAACCTCTGATCATCATGTTGATGATACTCCCTCAACCAATGACCCATTGGTAAAAGGTCGTAAGGGTAAAGTCTTGTATCCTTGTTTGATATGCAAGGCTATGCATCGTACTTTTCTTTGTCCAAGCATGGATGAAGCTTCATGTTGGTTGGAAAATATTACTGATCATCAACAGGTGATTCCAACAAGTGATAGTAAGTTATCCCTTGATTCCCCACTGGTTGACTAAGTGATCAATTCAGTTTCATCTATAGTTGATCCCACTCTTCCTTTGGAGAGTGAAGTGGTCAAGTTGATGTAATTTACACCCGATCCCTCTCTTTCATTAGAGAGTGTTAAGACTGAAGTAGTCATTTTGACCAAATCTTTGTCTTGTTCTTCTCTTCGAATAGAGAATGAACTGAAACCTGCTGAAGTTTTTATGCTTCATTCTGATTGTTCTCAAAAAGAGGATTTTTTGTCTTTTTCAACAGAACCCTCTCCAAGTATTGAGGTTATTTCCTTTGACTGGAGTAACCTAACAGAGTCTCATCTTCATTCGAGTGTTCCTTTCTAGATAGTTGTGAATGTTATTGCTAGGTGGATACTTTGCACTATTGTTGACGAAGGGGCTTCTGTTAGTATTATATCCTCAACTACTTGGAAAGCTTTAGGTTCTCCTCAGCTTGTGCCAGCCACCGATCAAATACTGGATTTTAATCAAAGGCCTATTGCACCTTTAGGGACCCTTCCTTATTTGCCTTTTACATTAGGAGGAAAAATTGTCTGCATTGATGTTATGGTGGTCCAAGGTGCTTTAGATTTCAATATGCACCTTGGATGTGATTATGTTTATGCCATGAAGGCTGTAGTGTCCACACTCTTTAGAGTTATGCATTTTCCCCATGATGGGAAGATTGTGACCATTGATCAGCTTTCTTTTGTTACACCTGACCATCGCATTACTCCTAGTAATCAGACTGCCCTGAATGTGCGGCATGGTCTTGTGATTCCTTCCCCTTATTCTAGTTAGATTCTTCCCATCATAGGTAAAATGGGAGGCATGGCTCTAGTCTATGGAAAACATAATGGAGCTAAGCCGCTAGATTTTATGTAATGGGGGAAATCTACCAACCTCTGGATATCATGTTGGGTAGGAGCAGGTTTGCGAGCATAGTTCTTATTTTGTGTCAAGCTCATTAAAAAATGAAACAGGTTGGAGAGCATAGTTTACTTTTGGTTTCAATCTCGTTAAAAAATAAAACCACTCCTTAAGCATAGTTTAACTTTTGGTTTCAAGCTTGCATAAAAATGAAATGATGTGGCGAGCATAGTTCCCATTCTATGTCAAGCTCGTTAAAAAATGAAACAGATCCTTATGAGCAAAGTTCCCATTCTATGTCAAGCTCTTTAAAAAATGAAATGGATCTCCTCAAGCATAGTTTACCTTTTGGTTTCAAGGTTGCATAAAAATGAAATCATTCCTGAGCATAGTTCATTTTCTATTTCAAGCTTGTTAAAAAATGAAATAGGATTCTATAAGCATAGTTTACCTTTTGGTTTCAATATTGCATAAAAATGAAACCATGTTCCAAGCATAGTTACCTTATGTTTCAAGCTTGCGTAAAAATGAAACAAATCCCCTTCCCTTGAGTCGAGTCTTCCCTTTAGTGTTAGAACTTGAACCTTCTTTTCACCTGTCTGATTCTCATTCTTCCTACCCCCCTTGTGAACATTTTCACATTAGTAACCAGGTTTTTTAGGTTGGGTATGGAAGAAGAATAATCAGACGAAACGAAGCTTGGGGGGTATGTTGAGCCCCTAGCAACCATGTTATGGGTAAGATTCGCTAGCAATATTGTTGGGTGCAAGATTCCAACCTTTGTATATCATGTTAATGATATTTTTCAAGCATAGTTTACCCATTAGTTTCCAGCTTGCGTAAAATTGAAACCAATCTTAGAGCATTCTTTCAACTGATCTTCAAGCTCGTTAAAAATTGTAAGATGGTGTTGAGCTTACTTTTCATTTTTTGTGCTCTAGTTAAAACATGAAAAGTGGTGTGAGATTAGTTTATTACTTTTTCTTGCTTCAGATTCAAACATGAAAAATTCTAATGGAGTCTTCTTTAAACTCTTTTCGATCTCCTTAAATATGAAAAGATTGTCGAGCGATCTTGTTTTCTTCACACTTGTTAAAGCATTTGAAGAGTCGTCTCTTTGACAGTAGGTTATCTCTTTTTTGGTTCGGATAGACTATTTACAAAAAAGGAACACTCCAACCAATCATGACTGGAAGAGTTCTCTAAGGTATTATTTTATACTTTTTCCGGCCTTTGGGACTAAATCATATTAAAAAGGACCCTTTGGAGTCTTCTTCCGTAATCGTTCATACTATCTAAACATGAATGATACCAAGTTTTCTTTCATTAGACTCGTTAAATTAAACATTGAGAGACCTGTTTTTGGGAACGAACCCCTCCTCTCTCAGGTTCATAAAACATATGAGTTTGGACTATTAACTTTTCATATGCTTAGCTAATACATCAGTATTTCATTTCATTTTCATAACAAAAGCATATAAGCAGGATCACTGAAAGAAATAGTATCACAAGAACAAAATAGATTTATCCTAGGAAAACCCTAAAGGGAAAAACCTAGGAAAATCTTCCTCAATATAGATGCCCAAAAAGATAAAAGGTAAAACCAAGAAGGAGATCAAAGCTTGATCCTCCTCCTTCTCTAGCTGCTTCTCTCTCTCCACTAATGCACTACAGAAGTGAGAGTGTGTGCTCCAAATGAGGAGCGCTACACCTCCATTTATATTCATTCGTTCACTTAAGTTAACTCATCTGTCATGTAGGATCGAGTTAATCATGTAAGATCAAGTTACACATGTAGGCTCAAGTAACCACACTGGGGTGGTAATGACCCGCCTTTACAATTAGAGGGGACTACCTCATGACTCTTATTAGTTCTTCTGATTAGGAGCATCGAGGTACAAAGTAATACAAGTGGTTCTCCTAGTAGGACCATGAGGGACCACAAAAGGATACATATAGAATATTCTTTGAAGTTACAATATTTCAACACTCCCCCTTAACGAGAAGGGTATTCTACAACAACATCAACAACAACAATAACAGGAGAGAGAGAGAGCATCATCAGGGTAACACATCTATAAATCATTGGAATATTTTCAACATCATGTAGTCTTCATCTTCAATCTTCAGTCTTCAACAACATCAACACTTTGACCACTTCGATCAACAACAATATTTGACCGCTTCAATCAGCAACAATCTTCAGCACTTTGACCTTTTCGATCAGCAACATCATCTTCAGCACTTTGACCTTTTGATCAGCAACATCATCATCATCACTTTGAACTTTCAATCAGCAACATCATCATCAGCATTTTGAATTTTCGATCAGCAACATCATCATCATCATACTCTAATATTTCGAACAGTACGTCATCATCATCATACTATGATCTTTCGAACAGCAACATCATCATCATCATTTTGAACTTTCGATCAGCAACATCATCATCATCATAATCTGATATTTCGAACAGTACATCATCATCATCATACTCTGATATTTCGATCAGTACATCATCATCATCATACTCTAATATTTCGATCAGTACATCATCATCAGCAGCAATAACCTGCAATCCACAACACGAAGATGAAAGTCTTCGGATCACTTTTGGACCTAAGTCCAGGGATGATACAATCCTATCACATTCAAGACAACTGAAGTCACAGGATTGATTACGGGATAATCAGTCCCTATCACTTTAGGAATAGGTCCAAGGACGATGCAATCCTACCACATTCTCGGGGACCGAAGCCTCCGGATACCATTCTGAACCGAAATTCAAGGATGATGCAATCCTACCACATTCTCAGGGACCGAAGCCTCCGGATACCATTCTAAACTGAAGTTCAAGGATGATGCAATCCTACCACATTCTCGGGGACCGAAGCCTCCGGATACCATTCTGAACCAAAGATCAAGGATGATGCAATCCTGCCACATTCTCGAAGACCGAGCTCACCGGATCACTTTAGGTAAAATTCCCAGGGATGATACAATCCCACTACATTCTCGAGGACCGAATTCACCGGATCTATTTTGGACAGATGTCCCAGGATGATACAATCCCTCTTCATTCTCGAGGACCAAGGTCACCAGATCACTTTAGGGAAAATGCGCAGGGATGATACAATCCCACTGCAACATCACTACTCCCCCTTTCAGGGAAGGTCTTTCTAAACCACACCAAGCTTGTCTTGAAAGTGTTTGAACTTTACTCGAGACAAAGGCTTTGTCAACACATCAACAACTTGTTCATCAGTACTCACATACTGGAGTTTTATGGCTCCCTTCTGCATCATATATCAAATATAGAAATACCTTATTTCTATGTGCTTTGATCTATTATGGAATACTGGGTTCTCTGTCATCTTTATACAACTTTGATTATCACATAGAATCATAGTAGTGTCCAACTCTAGGTTGAATAATCCTGACATCAACTTTCGAAGCCATATGGGTTCACAACTAGCAGAGCAAGCTGCTATATATTATGCTTCAGCTGAGCTTAGAGCAACACTAGACTGCTTTCTGCTAAACCATGAAATCATAGCAGATCCCAGACTATAACATCCTCCTGAAGTTCTCTTTCTGTCTGAGACACTTCCAGCCCAATCTGCATCTGTGTAGCCATACAATCTATACTCATGGCTACCATCATAGTATAGACCAAAGTCTATAATCCCTTTCAAATATCTCATCACATGTTTTACAGCTACTAAGTGAACCTGTCTTGGTTGAACAAGGAATTGACTCAAGGTGTTCACAACAAAACAAATGCCTGGTCTGGTATTTGTCAAATACATCAATGACCCAATGATCTGTCTGTAGTGAGTTACATCCACTAATTTTGATGGGTCATCGGCTAAAAACTTGAGTTTGGAATCCATGGGTGTGGCCATGGCTTTGCATTTGAACATATTGAATCTCTTTAATATATCTACCGTATACTTTCCTTGGTTGAGAAAGATTCCTTCTGGACTTTTCCATACTTCTAGACCTAGGAAATAATGCATTAACCCAAGGTCTTTCATTTCAAATTCTTCTGCTAGTTTCTTCTTGGTTTCCATAATCTGTTTCCCATTTCCTGTCAAGAATAAGTCATCCACATATAACAATAGGATGACAGGTTCATCTTTTACAACCTTAAGATAAAGGTTAGGATGAAATTTACTCTTGGTGAATCCCATGCTTGACAGGAAACTGTCTATCCTTCCATACCAAGCTCGAGGAGCTTGTTTTTGGCCATACAAGGCCTTCTTCAACTTGCATACGTGAGTATGTCTATCTTCAACTTCAAATCCTTGTGGCTGTTCTATGTATACTTCTTCTTTGATCACACCATTTAGAAAAGTTATTTTCACATCCATCTGGTGTAAGTCCCACTTCATCATAGATTCAAGTGCCATGATAGCTCTAATTGAAGTATACCGTGCTACTGGGGCAAACGTTTCTTCATAATCAATTCCCTCTTTCTGAGTGAATCCTCTAGCCACAAATATTTCTTTATACTTCTCAATACTTCCGTCAGCTACATGATTTATTTTGAATATCCATTTGGAGGATACTATACTCTTTCCTTCTAGTTTGGGAACTATATCCCATACATCATTCTTCATTATTGACTGGTATTCTTCAGTCATTGCTTCTACCCATTCTTTCTTCTGTATAGCTTCTTCATGGCTTGTACGTTCTTGATCTACAAGATCGCACATCAAGGCTACATAATTGGAAAAAGTCTTAGCCTTCTTTCTTTCCCTTTTGGAGCCTTCAGGAGCTCCATATCTTTCTGCCTCTCGTATAATTTCTCTTGTCCAAGCAGGTTTTCTCTTTCTTGACATCTCCATCATGGGAGGTTCTTGAGGTTATACTAAGTCATGTTCTTTAGGACCTTCATCTTCAGGGAGACATGTGGTTTCTATGGAAATTGAACCCAGGTGTTAGAACAATTACACTCACAACAATTGCCAATTACACATGCAAATTACTCACCAAGGAGACTGAATAATGGAGCAGAACACTAATCTATATTGAATAAGTGTACAATAGCCAACCCTATGAAGTCATAGGCTTCCACAATAAATAATTACATGAGGTATTCGAATGCATGAAGATGTTATTCGAATCTCGTCAAAATCAGGCTTACTAAATCTAAGCAAATCCCCCATAGGTGCATAAAGCAGTTTCCAAAACTGTCTAGGAGCTCATGACTTGGAAAAATCAATTAGCCAAGATAATAGTGGATGGAAGGACAACTCATACATTCTTTTCATAGGAGAAAAGAGTGGAGGATGTGGAGGACAAAAACCAAGTTAACTTCACCTAGTCAAACTTTCCCAATTTCCTTAAAACACTGAAAAAGCAGGCAATAAAGCAGAAAAAGAAGACATACGCTAGGGAGTCTAGGAATAAAGTAGATTTGATTCCAGGAGGTTTCCCAAGTGCTCCATGACTCAAAATTAGCAATTTTTACCACTATGGATGTGTAGATGACAACTTGCATAAGGTGGAATATGGAAACTAGGCAAATAAGACAAAAATGGATTAATTAATGTCTAAGGTAGCTAACTATGGGTTGATTATTCTAACAGTTTCTTTATTTCTGGGAGATGTCTCTTCTTCATACACTTCTTTATGTTGGCACTTTTTGGATCTCTTGAGGGCTGTCTCTTCATCAAATGTCACGTCTCAACTGATTTCCATGTGATGGAATCCAGGAATATAGATTCTGAATGCTTTGGATACTTAACAATATCCAACAAATATCCCCTTCTTTCTGGAAGGGTCTAACTTGGTTCTTTTCTCTTTTGGTATACGAATATATACTGGACAACCAAATATCTTGAGGTAACTTACCTCAAGGTTCTTTCCTGTGAATATCTCTTTTGGAGTCTTGAACCCAAGAGCACTGTGAGATATTCTATTCTGCACATATACAGCAGTTCTTGCTGCTTCTTCCCATAGATTCATTGGAAGATCTTGATCATATATCATTGTCTTCACTACCTCCATGATGGTTTTGTTCTTTCTTTCCACAACCCCATTCTATTGCGGATTGTAGGGAGTAGTTAGTTCCCTCTTGATTTCAGTATCTTTGCAAAAGGCCTCAAACTCTTTTGAGGTATATTCTCCTCCATTGTTTTAATGGAGTGTCTTTATCTTCTTGTTTGAAAGATTCTCTATCAAGGCTTTGAACTCCTTGAATTTCTCAAACACTTCACTCTTTGCTTTCAAGAAGTATATCCAAGTCTTTCTTGAAAATTCATCAATGAATGTGATATAATATTCAAAGCCACTTAAGGATGTAGAATACATTGGACCACATACATCTCAATGAATCAATTCCAACGTACCTTTTGTTTTAGTTTCACTCTTCGAAAATGGATTCTTGATGTTCTTTCCCTTCGCACATCCTTTGCAAATGCCTTCATGGTTGATCTTCATATCTGGTAATCCCATCACTACTTTGTTCACATGAGGTAGAGACTTGTAGTTGATGTGGGCAAGCCTTCTATGCCATAGTTCACTAGGGTCAATGGACTCATGAACAAAGGATGTTTCTGAGTGACCTTTGAGTTTATACAAGCCTCCTTCTTCTTCACCAATGATGATTGCATCTTCAATATTCTTTCCTTTGGGCCACATGAGTACTTGTCCATCTATGAAAGCAACTCTGAATCCTTTTTTATCTAAAGCTGAGATAGAAAGTAAGTTCTTCTTTAAACCAGGTACATATAATACATCTTTCATCTTTAGAGGATTACCTGAATCAAGTTTGTAGCTTGCTTCACCAACTCCTTTGATCGGATATTGATAGTCATCTCCTAGGGATACCTTCTGAAGAGAGCTTCTTTCTTCAATTTTGGACAGAGTTTTCTTTTGTCTCGTCATGTGCTTTGAAGCACCACTATAAATAAGCCAAGTGTCTTCTCCATGTGTTATAGAGCCAGAGACTGCGAATAATAGTACATACTCTTCTGCATCTTATTCTCTTGCTTGCTTTCTTGGAGGTCCTTCTTCTTCTTCTTCTTCTTCTTCATCTTCATTTTTCACTAGATGAGCATGATATATTTTTTTGTTGTTGATCCTCTTCTTATACTCTTGATTCTTTATAGGACAATTTTGGGCAATGTGTCCTATCTTATCACAATGAAAACATTGAAAGCCAGAGAATTATTTCTTTGGATGATTTTCCCTTCTTCTTTGGATTCTTCTGGGAGTTTGAGAATCCTTGAAGTTTATTCTCCTAAAGTTAGGTTGACTTCTTCTTTTCTTGGTGTGAGTGGCTAGGGCTTGATCATCTTCCTTTAGCAAGGCTTCTCGGTTTGCCACTCTAGTTTCTTCCTGAATGCAGTCTTCCCATACTACTTCAAACATCATGCTTTCTTTTCTGGCACACATCATCTGGATGAAGGATTCCCAGGGTCTAGTGAGACCATTAAGAGAATTCATAACCAATTCATCTTCATCAAGCTTATCTCCAATAGCTTCTAGTTTCTCTTTGATCTGAGAAACCCTAGTGAAGTAGTCTTGGATGGATTCTCCATGACTCATCTTCATACTCTTCATTTGAGCTCTTAGATTCATCTTCCTATTGATGTTTCTTTCCTCATACATTTCTTTTGGATTCTTCTTGGATGACACTTGAGGGATCAAGTGATCCTTGATGGAATCAGCAATAATCCTTTGTGCTCTAATCATATCCTTTTCTGTGCTTCCCCTTGGCTTTAGCTTCTTCAGGTTCTGAGACTTCTTCTTTGACATACTTATCAAGATCATTCTCTTAGAGAATGAGACCAATCCTGTATTTCCATGCTTGGAAATTCTCTATGCCTTCTAGCTTGTCCTCAAGCTTAGTGCTTGGGGCCATCTTGTCAGAAAATCACAAAAAAATTGAAATTTTGCAGAATGAGAAACTGACCTTACTAGGAGATGCGCTTGAATGAGGTGAGTTGACTGGTGAGCTTGGATTCTAGAGATTTCAATTCTTCACCTTCCAAATTAGACTTGCAAGATTCAGCTTCTGCAGTTTTCTGGTATGGCTGTCAAACTAGGGTTTGACTTTTTCGGAGACTCACACATCCAAAAGCTATGATTCTAGGCTCAAAAGATGCACTATGGGAGGGTGTAACTTTCCATGCAATTAGTTTTCTGAAACTCAAATTTTTTCCTGAAACCCTAATTTCTTTCGGGGAGAGAGAGAGGGCTATTTTTCCTTGTGAAGGTTGTCCTATTTAGGGTGGCTCTGATACCATGTTAACTTTTCATATGCTTAGCTAATACATCAATATTTCATATTCATTTTCATAACAAAAGCATATAAGCAGGATCACTGAAAGAAACAGTATCACAAGAACAACACAGATTTATCCTGGGAAAATCCTAAAGGGAAAAACCCAGCAAAAGTTTCCTCAATATAGATGCCCAAAAAGATAAAAGGTAAAACCAACAAGGAGATCAAATCCTGATCCTCCTCCTTCTCCAGCTACTTCTCTCTCTCCACTAATGCGCTACACAAGTGAGAGTGTGTGCTCCAAATGAGGAGCGCTACACCTCTATTTATATTCATCCGTTCACTTAAGTTAACTCATCTGTCATGTAGGCTCGAGTTAATCATGTAGGATCGAGTTACACATGTAGGCTCAAGTAACCACACTGGGGCGCTAATGAACCACCTTTACAATTAGAGGGGACTACCTCATGACTCTTATTAGTCCTTCCAATTAGGAGCATCGGGGTACAAAGTAATACAAGTGGTTCTCTCGGTAGGACCATCAGGGACCACAAAAAGATACATATAGAATATTCTTCGAAGTTACAATATTTCAACATGGAGTTGTTTTTGGACAAGCTATACCGAGTGTTTGTTACCCTCTTTGAACTCGTAAAACCGAAAATAAATACTGATCAATCATGGTGGGGAAAATGGGAAGGGAATCATTTTTGTAAATAAATGGTAGTAGTTTGTCATTACCTTTGAACATGGCATTTGTCTGCATATCATTTCAGTCAATTGGGTATTCAGCTGATCTCCATGACGATCCACTTTCATGAGTCATGCCACTGCTTTAAGTCTTTCAAAAGAATGCATTGTCCATTGTTGCATTGTGTTTTTGTCCTATTTAGTCATGCTGCCAAGTCTTTTGTCATGCCGCCCGATGTTAAAAGGGAAGTTGAAGAATTTTTTTTCTCTACAATCAAAATCATCTCTGTGTCAGTAATTTTGAGTTAGTCCTATGGTTACTACATTCACATCATTCCAGAAGTATGTTCCGAGTTTCGTGTCGTCGATGTGGGACTCATCATGGCCCTCCTTCGATGAGACTATTCCTGTCGACATCAGCTCATCATCCGGGAAACAATCTTAGAAACAAAAACTTATTACCTTCATATCTGTATGCCTTAATGACAGATTCTCTCGCTCTCGACATAGGTTCACATCATTGACCATTAATCGATAGAATCGACTGGGTGTTCGACATCAGGACATCTATTCACACTCAATAGATTGTACTAGGGTACCTTGGGAATCATTGACATCAATGGTGATCTCCCTCGCACTTGTTAATGGTTAACATCATTGGCCGGTAATCAAGTGGTTTCTACCATGTTCGACTTCAGATCATTGCAATCACATGGATAGAATCATACTTTGCGAAAGAAGAGACAAAGACCCTGTGTATTTGTTTAAAGTGCTCATTTCTTTTCCCCAGGTTGCGATGGAGTTTTGTATATCTAGCATGGATCCACATTTGTATGGTTGTGGCTATGCTCAAATTTGTGTCTATATGACATAGATCTACGTTGTATGTTTGGTAGCTATATCCAAGTTTGAGTCCTCTATCACATGGATCTACGTTGTATTCTAGAAGCCATGCTTGTTTATTCCTCCCATGGATCTGCCTTGTATTGGTCTGCAACCATGAGTTGGTTGCTTGTGTCTATAAGTAAAAAATATTGATGTACTATAACTGCCTACTTGATGACATGCTCCAATCGAGCTAACATTTTCACCTCGAAGCCACAACTTGTTCTCTCAAAGCTCTCGCTTATCGTATCCCTCTAAGACTCACGCTTTGGGGGGCATCCTGTTATACCAAAACCTTGTCACCACCATGTGATAAGACCTTTGAATTACATAATTTCCCTTAATCCCAGCACTTGGAGTGGAAACCCATGTTGTTTATCAATTCTACATGAAAATACTTAGCACCGTGCTTTCCCTGTGAACCATGAGCGGTACCTTGCTCGCACCACCTTCATCCTATTTTCCATAAGCGGTGCCATCACCTATGGTCTTTGGTCCATAAGAGTTTCTCATCTAAACCGCTCTGTCATAAGAGAAGAAAAGTAGTACCCTGGGTAAAATGGGAAAAAGAGAAGTTTCTCGAGGCTTCTAGATCATGAGCCTCGTGTCCTCCCTTATCCCTATCATTGTGGGTCAGTTGAGCTCGAGATCCCCCATCATAGGATCTTAGAGGCCACCTCATCCACAAATATCTCAACCATTCCTATCCATTGAGCCATATAAATACAAGCTCATGTCCATAGTTGAGGGGGAGAACTATAGAGGTATTGTTATGCTGTTGGATTGACCACTTGGCCCAATCCACTAGAGAGCATAGAGAGAAAAGTTGGATCTTATGGGGATGAAGTGTTTGTCTCATGGAGATGCATGTCAACATTAAGGCTTAATTGGTTGTAAACTTCTCCATTCATCTTAATGCAAAGCTGATTTCTGTCCCACATTACTATTGTTTTGATTTCGCATGTACATGTTGTTAGATTCCTTAGTCACTAACATGGATAAGTAGATGATGTTCTAGTAGCTTTGATGTGTTTGTGTGTTTGATCTGGTTGCAGGTACACAGGTTCACTATCGAAGCAGCATTCCAGGTGTCTATGACATCTAGGGAGGGTCTTCATCCTTTTTCGTTCACTCATTTGTTCTGGATCTGAACCATTCGGACCAGAGGAACAACTTCTGTCCGTAGAAGGTGAAATATTCCTGGTTACATGAACCATAGTGTTATGAAGAAGAAATGCAGGTGAAAAATATAAAGAAGTGGGAGCAAGGCATGAATGATAATATGGACTCATTGGCAAGAAACAAGAATTGGGATTTGGTGAGTTGCCTACATGAAAATGAGTATTGCACAATAAATGGGTCTACAGGTTGAAGGAATAATATGAAGGAAAGAAGCGGTACAAGGATATACTTGTTATAAAGGGGTTTGCACAAAATAAATGTATAGAATTTGATGGAATATTTTATCCTATTGTTAAAATGACTTCAATTAGGACTATTTTAATTCTAGCAGCAGTAGATGATTTTCATATTGAACTGTCATATGTAAAAACAAGATTTTTCCATGGGCATTTGGAGGAAGAGATTTATATGGAGTAGCCACAGGGGTATGAGGTCAAAGGGATGGAGAATTTGGTTTGCAGATTGAAGAAGATCTTGCATGGCCTCAAGCAAGATCCAAGGAAGTGGTATTTAAAATTTGATAAGCTTATGACAAAACATGGCTATAGTAGATGTCATTATGACCACTGTGTTTATTTCACGAGGCTAGATAATGGAATATATATTATCTTGTTATTATATGTAGATGGTATGCTTATTGTAGGGTCTAATATGCAGGATATAAATGTACTCAAAAGGAAACTAGCTAAATCATTTGCGATGAAGGATTTTGGTGCTGCAAAGCATATCCTTGGTATGAGAATAACAAGATACATGAAAAATCACAATTTGACATTGTCTCAAGGTGATTACATAGAAAAGGTGTTGGATAGGTTTATAATGAAGAATGAAAAACTAGTTAGTACACCTTTGTCCAACCATTTCAAACTAAGTAAGGATATGTGTCCCAAGACATAAGAGGAGATAAAATACATATCCAAGGTTCCCTATTTATCAACAATTGGCAGCTTGATGTATTCCATGGTGTGCAGAAGATCAAATATCGCACGTGCAGTGGAAGTTGTGAGCATGTATACGAGCAATCCAGACCAAGAGAATTAGAGGGAAGTATAGTAGATTATCATGTCTTTGAGAGTTACCACTTCTCATGTATTGTGTTTTGGAGGTTCAGACATTGTTTTACAAGGATAAGTTGACATAGATATGGTAGGTGATAGAGACAACAGGGGGAGCACCACATGGAATGTTTTTACTATAGGTGGAACAACAATGAGTTGGATTGTGAAACTGCAAAAGGTTGTTGCACTTTCAACAATAGAAGAAGAGTATGTTGTTGTTACAGAGGCTAGTAAAGATATTATTTGGTTGTAGAGGTTCATATAGGAATTGGGTAAGAAGCAGTAGAATAGTAGGTTGTACAGTGACAGCCAGAGTTCCATTCATCTTGCAAAGAACTCAGCCTTTCATTTGAACACTAAACATATATAGTTAAAGCACCATTTCATAAGATCTATTCTGGAATATGAACTGTTAAAGTTGGAAAATATACATACTAGCTAGAATCCTGCAAACATCATGACAAAAGGTAGTAACAAGAGAGAAAATAAGTTTTTTCTTGGTTTCTATTGGCCTTCAAGTGTGAAGGTGAAGATGAGAAATTATCCAGGTCCAAGGTTTAAAGCATAGTCCATCAAGTGCAATAGTGGTGGAGTTATTGTGATAAGTCTCCAAGTGTGATATTGTTGGTTGTGGAGCATGATCTTCTTGATTCATAGATGTTATTTTTCAACAATGTTTGTAACCCACTTTTACTTTACACTCATCCCATCAGGAGGGTGCAGGCACTAGTACAAAATGAGAGATAAGTGTCCAGGTGACCAAAACATTTGGTCACCATGGTTTTTTCACGGGATAAATGACCAAAATTGAGGAATTTTAAGTGAGCTAACTAAAATGACCAAGATAAATGACCAATTTGGACATGGGATAATAACTAAACTAAAAATGAACAAGATAAATGACCAATTTGGTAACGAGATAATATTTAAACTAAAAATGACCACATAACAATTGGTCATTTATTTGGTCATTTTTAGTTGTGCCACTCTAACAATAGAAAACTACAATTTTGACAATAACTTTATACAATTTACTAAATTTTAACACTGCAGATGGATTCAGAGACCCTCGTAACATTGTAGATGGTTCATATAATATCCAGTTCAATTTTATTATCATGTCCATGTTTTGTTTGATAACAAAACCATTGTTGTTAATAACCCTATCGTCAATCTATTAAACGATAAATTCATGTTATATTTTGCATCAATACGTGATACATACTTCTTGCAACCGACCTAGAATATCCTTAATTTCCATTAATTCCCATCCCCTTGCAACACAATACTAGTGTTCAAATATATATAATATATATTAAACAGCACATTTTATATAAGAAAAACTAAACATTAATATAATAATATAAATACATATAAATAAAAAACAAAACAATATTATATATATAAATATGTATATATTTTTAAAGCATGCTTGTAATATATTAATATTGTGAAAAAAAACACAAAATCATTAAATATAAGTTCCAAATAAGAGATTCACCTCACGATCAACCCTCCCATGGTTAGTAGTTCATTGGAATGTCATGTATCATGCCCTAACACAACATGTTAAACAGGAAAATTGTGTGTTGCAAAACACATCACAACTCCAAAATTTGTGACTAGTGTTAAAGAATTAAGAATATTTATGAGGCTATGAATATCAATATAATATGAAAATGTTTAGATGTAGTGAAATCCATCACATGTCACAAAACCTTTACTCAAATAGTGACATGGCTCCCCATTTCACATAATGCAAGAATTCCATCTTGTGATATATTGCACAGTGTGAAACTTTACATTTGCAATAAAATACATCGTGAGACTCATAGTGTACAATATACAAATTTCACTTTTTATATTCTCTGTTCTTTTAGTATTTGGATTGGGTTGTAATACTACATTTTGAATCACAAGTAAAGACATAATACTATCTATATTAGAAGTCTGATGTTGGGTCTTGGACTTATGAGGGTGAGGATATTTTTTTGTAGTAACTTGTAAAATATGTTTGATGAACTATCCAGGTTAAATATACATGATAAAAGTTTACAAATTATAAATATTAGATCAATATATAAGTTTATAGTGTTGACACACTTCTCACAACAGGGTTTCACCCCATAAATCTGTCGACACCCATTGACGCAAGCTCCCTAAACATCGTCCTGGACAGGTTTTACCCTACCAAACAACACCTACGAAGCAGATGCTGTCTCACCTGAGATATTTGAGGGAGGGTTGTAGGAACCACGTTTTCACAGAAGGAAGATGAATTTCACCCTATCTCTTACTCTATCGCAATGTTACTCAAATATCCATGGTTTAAGCATATCATTTAACATCATTCGCAATCATTCTTACTCAGATTTAGATAAAATGGACATAATTTAGATCCATTTAACTCAGAATTGTTTTAACAAATACATCAACATGTATTAATTCAATGATCCTTGCAAGAATTTGCATCATTCATATTTCAACATGAAAATTCATAGATCGCACCATCATTAAGTTTGCAAGTTTCATAGATATGCAAATAAAAACGAGGATTTCATCATCAACAACATCCTTATATTAATGCCACAAACACCTTGCAAAAGACAAGCATTCCTTGGTCGAATACACTCAAACCAAAAATTACATTCATTCACAGATTGACTCCTCTAATTCTATGATCCTATGATTCTACTCCTAATTCCATTTACAGGCTTGGGCCTTTCCAAAATGGTCCACATAGCTAGATTTCTAACTAATTTTGACCAAAACTTCCTAACTAACTCAACCATAATGACCACATTTGTCGGCATCATCTTCTGTGCAGATGATTCTTTCTCCTCTTGATGGCAGAAGCGCACCTTGCACATCCTATCCCCTTTCCAATAGGCCCTCAACACAAACTTGTGGCTCATCCTCGAGCCACTTCAGGTGGAAATTATTGGTGCATCCAATTTTGTCTTAAATTTATTGTATATAGTTTGTACTTCATTTACGACTACTTTGAACTTCGCTTTGATTGTTGTGCACTGATCCACTTCTTGCTTCATTGGGTGTTCCTTGTTCATCTACTAGACTATGGTTAAGTCCTCCTTTGTCTTTGTGATCTCTTCCATCACTCTAAGCGCCACTTCCTCTGCTGTGTTGACCTTCGCTGGCATGTTTTTTGTGCCTTATTGACAAATTGTTGTAACTCCTTAAGCTCTGCTGCCTTGGTCATCCGCACAAGTGGGGGAATCCCTTTGAGATATCCCCGCAAAGCTGATAATTGCACTTCTTCTTCGATCAGTTGCACTTCCAGCTGGTGTAGCTTCTCATCTTGCACCAAATTCACCCAATACTTGGCTAAGTCCTTTGCAATTGTTTGTACTACCTTTTCGTTCTCCACAATTTATATCGTGGTGTCCTCAATTACTCCTCTTCGTTCTACGATCTACTATGGTGGTGTGCTTAGTACCACTCGCACTTGAAACTCCACGTTCTCTTTCCTCATATCAATGATTATTTTTCCCAGTCGCAACACTTTTGCTTCAATGAACATTTCTAGGCTAATGTCCAAAATATCTTTGTATGCAACCGAGATTGCTCTCTCCAATCACTACCTGTCATCAAAAGCATTGGTCTTTTCATTGAAAACTACCTCCTAATCCGTCTTGAGTCGCTGAAGCTCAACTTCTGTGCTCTTGAATTGCTCTCTATACTTGACCAATTGGTCATGCACCAATTCCTCGTGGTCTATGATTTCTTAGCTCGCTTCATTCTAGAGTCATGCCAGCATATGCATCGAAATCTCATTAATGTCGAGGACTATCGAGTCTAATTGCTTCAAGGTGGCATCGATGCCTTCATCCCTTGTCATAAGTGTTTGCAACAAAATATGTACAATCCTCACTTTCTTTCCAATACTTACCTTGGTTTCTCTTTGCAACTCTTCCTTTTGTGGTACCCTTATCTCCAGTACTATGATTGACAGTGATTGCAACAACCCATTCACTTGGGGCAAATACCCCGTGGCGTGTTGTGTTACTTTTTCTTGGATTTTGCTGGTCGTCATAGTAATTGCGGTCAGTATCTTTCTTACTTGCTTGTCCGAGAGCTTCATGGTACTACTCATTCACCTTATTCAAACTGATGCTTTAACCACGCCTCTTTCCGTTGCATTTCCAGCTCTAAATCTGACGTAGTTGCTAACGATTCCTCCTACAAGTCCTCCTCATATTCCTTCGGCTTATCTTTCTCGATCAAAATATATGGTGGCAGCCCAGTTTCCATTTATGATAGTTCTTTAACACTGAATGGAACTTTCCACTCTGGTGTTCATTCTTTGATGATGTTGTCCAGCTCTTCTTCATTCAATCACTAATGATCCGTGTCAGGTCATGCCTAAATGTGGATAACATTTGGGCCTATTGATAACAATGCAAGCCTCCTATACTTTGTTGTGACCTCATTTGTAAGTCACAGTATTTTTTCCTACCACATCCCAGAGTGCATCCAAGTACAAGTAGAACTAGATTTTGTTGTTAGTTTTTCTCTCCTTGTTAGTGAGCGCCCCTAGATTCTAGTATCGCACTCCTCTTGAGGTTTTGCCGGCTTCAACGTCCATTCCTTGATAGTACTTTGCTTCCATCCAACCCATAAGTGCAATAAGTATCAACAATTAGGAGTAGGTAAATGGTATTCTCCACTCTTACACCAATACGACGTCTTCCATCAACCGGTTCACTAAAAATAAATCTCAATTACTCTAAACTCCCACTGCGCATTCCTCCACACATGAGATAACTCCCACGGTGCATTGGTTTGGCTTGTTCTTACGAACATTTTTTATGGACAACATCTTTGTTATGATTCAAACTCCTTGGTAATTAATGGCATCAATTACATACGCTCTCTTGTTGGGTATCACATCATACTTATTCTTTAGCCTCATTGCCAACTTCTTGTCATTGTCCTTCCCTCTAAAGTATTGGGACGAATCGAGTCTTACCTTAGGCAAGGCGGTGTTTTGTGATATCAAATCGATCATGATGGGGATATTTGCATCCAACCATAGATACCCACCATGGAAACATGACAACAACTATTTTTCACAGGTTTTAACCTCTGCTGAGCACCCAAAATGTAGCATGTGGATGATGGCCAACAGTCCAGAACACTAGAATCCCAATGCCCATTGTGTTGTTTCTTTGGCGATGGGACCGTTGTCTCCCTAAGATCTATGTGCATATGTTTTTGTTGTGCATTATGGATATGTCAGAATGTCATGATCATAGTATTACAGCTTCTATAATTGCAGAACAATGTTCATCATTACACATACTCCCTTCGACGTTGTCGACATCTTGATGGTATACTTATGATTCTTACCGATGCATACCACCTGTGTTCCTAGCTTCCGCGATGGTACATACCCCAGGATATAATCAATTTTTGACCCTTTTCACACTATTAGTTCCTCTCCTCCCATCATCGATGGGACAACTTCTGCCCTGTTTCCCTTGCTAAACTGCATGTTGATTTTATCCTCCGTTCCGAAGAGATTAGACGATTCACACCCCTCTTCTTTTTATTTAGTCATGTTGATATGGTCTAAATTTCCTGCTGCTCTTCCATGATTGGTACGTTGTGTAGTGGTGATCCCCCCATGTTAGTGCTCGAAATCATTTGTTCCATAACTACTGTTCTACTTCATTCACCCTTAATCTTCATTGCTCTCCTATACTATCATTGGTTTAGTCTCGTCTTTGCAATACTCACAATGGTTCGACCCATGCCTCATGGTCAATTCTTTATCCTTCATAGATCTTGTGCGAAGGATTTTGGCCATCATTGCCAAATCCCTCGAATATTGACCAAATCTGACATTGATTATGCAAATCTAACAGCCTCATTTATCCATAAATGCATGTCTTTCCCACTTGCGTCATCACCCTTATAGTTTAATTGCTGCATTTATTGTCTCATTTGACCATGTTGCTCTTCACTCAATATTGCCAAGCTTCAACCTTTGCTACGATGCACTTTTCCCTTTTTCTATCGCCACAATTTGTTGCGATTTTTTTCTCTCTTTTCTTTTTCATTTGCGCGACTGTTAGCATTGGTGCCGCACCTGGCTATCCCAATAAGGATTTAACCGACTTCCATTTACTAGTTTAGATAGTAATACTCCATCTAACTACTGCAATTGTATTACACCTCTGTCAGTGATGAAATGAGTAACATATGGTCCCAACCAATGCATATGTATATTACCTAGGTGCTTCACAAATTTGCTATCATATATGAGCACCATATCTCTACGCTAGAAGTACTTTGGTTTTACATGGTGGTTGTGCCATGCTTTATGTCAATCCTTCCGACTTCCTGGTGGAAACCTGCAAGGAACCAATCGTCCTCGAGCTGCAACAACTGCGCCTTTCTTCAATCACTCCTTCGTCACGCATGCCTATTGTTTCTGCTATGGGTAGGCTGGGAACAATGTACTCCATCGAATTTACCATTTATTGTCCATAAACGAGCTTGAATGGTGTTTGTCTCGTCAATATTTTACATGTTTTCTTATATGCCCATAGTATTGCAGGGATTTTTAGATCTTAATCGTTGTGATTTGCGTTGCATACCTTCACTAGCACATGTTCCAATACCTTGTAGAATGCTTCGAATTCTCCATTCACTTGTGGGTGATATGGAGTACTCTTCTTGTGTTGTATCTAAAATTCCTCAGTCATCGCACTAATCATCCAATTAACAAAGTGAATCTCTTGGTCGCTCATCAATATCTTGGGACAAACAAACTGAGTAACCACATTACTGAATAGGAACCGAGCTACTATCACAGCTATAGAATCCTTCATCGGTGCTTCCTCTACCCATCGTGTCAAGTAGTCTATTGTAGTGATGATATATCGTGCACCCGTCCATTTCCCTGGAGGATTGATGGGTCCCACAAAATCCACAACCAATTTATCAAATGGTTGGAGCGTTATCTGAGGTACTAGCAACATCTCATCTTGTCGTGACGGATTCCCCTTCCTTTTATATACGTCACAACTTTTAGCATAACCTACAGCATCACTATGCATTGTCAGCCACCATAAGTCAACTTGGAGTATCTTCCTAGTGGTTGTGCAACCTCCATAATTTCCTCATGCAATTATGTCATGTGTCTCTGCCAATACTCTCTCCTTGTCATGCGGCATAACATATTGACATAGAATTTCATCTGGTCCCATTTTGTAGAGTTGTTTCGCGCTTAGTTGGAAATTCACGGATCGGATGACCAATTGATTCTTTTGAATTGTGGTGAATTCCTCTGGTGCTTTTCCTGTTGTAAAAAAAAGGAGAATTTGTTCATAATGGTCATCCATCATTATGATTCTAAACAACTATGCATCATGTAATTTTCCATCTATGATGCTTAACTCTTCTCCTGTCTCTATAATTGATAGATGATAAGGTCCTGCATTCAACCATACTGGATTCATGATAATCTCAAAATCGAATTCTTGGAATAGTAATAACCATCGACAAATCTTCCCCCTAAACACAGGCTTGTTAACTAGGTACTTCAGTGCTAAGTGATCTGTAAACATTTTAAAATGTCCTCCCAACAGGTAGTGGCAGAATTTTGTAATGCATACACCATCACCAATCCTTCCCTCTCTGTCCTTATGTAGTTTCTTTCCGCAGTAGACAACTTTCGACTTGCAAATACAATTGGGTGATCGATTTCTCCTTCCCCTGGTTGAGCCAAAAATCACTCCCATTGCAACTGGCGAAGCACTGCCATGGACATGGAACTCCTTGTCCAATCCGAAAAAGATAATATTGGTGTTGCGACTATTTTCAGCTTCAGCCTTCGATACTTCTATGACATTCGACCTTCAGTGGGATCTAATGGGGAAATCATTTGCATGTCGCAATTCTCAAAATTCATTACTCTTTTCTTGAAGTTTATAGTCTCCAAATTGTAATTTTCCTAGCCAATTCCAAACAACATAGGGGTATGAGATGCTTTTGTCGACTATCTCAATAATGTCAAAGTCTACGTATTGTCAGGTCCCCTCCCATCCACTAGAGAGGGAACGCGACCATGCTGTTATCGATTCGGGAAAACTAAGCGCCATGAACATAAATATAAAAATGCATTGAAGTAAAAACATGCACAGATGCATAAATTATTAACATACAGCGGAAGAAAAATACATTCATTCACAACATTTAACATGTTCATATTAATCAATAAGCACATACAATTGCAGAGATAAAATAGATAAGAGATACTTATCTTAGAAGAATCTTGTCCTGCAACCAACTACATCGCTGCAACGTTCCACCCAACCACGGGCCAGTGTGCTCATCAATCACTCAGCAACACCGTCGCCCCCTAGTTTGGCATGATTGCCACAAGGAATAAGGGAACACTAGCAGACTCACACATAGCCAAGGATACAACAGAAACTCAGCCAAGCCAACATAGTTGGGTTTATCAGGATATAAAGGAGCTGGAAAGGTTGAATGCTAAGCTAGTGAGCTCAACCATAGAGCTGTGGACACATGCACCAAATCTATCCTAGCTTTTAAAACATCTACACAACCAACACAAGGAGCATCCCCTTCTCTACTACACAGTCCCTCAGGCTATGCCTTCCCTTCCAGTGCTATTTAGGGTGTGCAAAGAAGAAAACCATCCCCCTAGATCTGACTGTGGGGTTCCTTCTCACAGTAGTTATTTCAAACTAGTTCAAACCCCATTTCCACTTCCAAACTGGTTCAGAGACCAAACAAATATGTACACACTGCAATTATAGTTCTAGGATTGAAGGAAAACATCACAGAGGCAAAAATTAGGAATGGAAATTGAGTAAAATAGCTCATCCTGTGAAATTCAATTTCCAAATTCGTTTATGGCCCTAACTTGGCCAAAACAAACTAAACAAAACCCAAAAATCGTGGGTCTCTTCTCCCACTCGTTGTGCAACCCAAAAATATTTTTCCCAACCGGGTAATGAGGAAACAAACCACAAAAACGCGTAGCAAAGATCCATCCATTAACTGTTAGCAAAACAACTTCCCAGCCATGGGTAAAAACATAGGAAACTGCAAAAAAACATGAATGAGAGTGCCCAGGAGCTCCAAAAATGTGGGGAGTACAAAAACGTGGATGCATGAGGGAATGGGCAGCATTTTTTGGGAAATAACTTGCCCCATAAGTCAAAATCACGTTTCCCAAAAATTGATGGCTTCTCCAATTCGAATTTGGGTTGTTATACCTTTCCCATCCCATGCAATAACCATCAAAATCAATTTTTGGCAGTAATAAATGATTGGGTGAGTAAGACAAGAAAGGTAGTTGACAGTTTGATGGATTCTTCCTTTGACATTCGGCTTTTCCCCATTGGCCCCAAAGGTTTGAATATCCCCCCCCNCGGGGTGTTACATTCCCCTCCCCCTTCAACAACACTGTCCTCAGTGCTCTACAAAATTGAACAAAATAATACACTGGTACCACCCTCAGTGCTCTGCATAATTGAACAAAAATGGATGTGTCAATCACATGGAATCCTCCAGCTCCCATGTAGCCTCTTCAGGACCGTAGTGCTTCCTTTGCACCTTTAACTGCGCTATGGCTCGGTTCCGGAGCATTGTGACCTTCCTATTGAGGATGCACATTGGCTCGACTTGGAACTCTTCCTCGGGTTCCACCTGAATCATATCCCAATTTATCACATGGTTAGAATCATGTACATATTTCTTAAGCAAAGAAACATGAAAAAAATTATGAGATCTAGTGCTAGCAGGAAATGCAAGTCTATATGCAACTGGTCCTACTCTTTTGAGCACTTCAAACGACCCATGATATCTAGGTGATAGCTTGGCACAAATTCCAAGCTTCAAGGAACTCTTCTTTGCCCTCACTCTGAGGTAAACATGATCCCCAACAATGAACTCTTCGTTCACCCTATGCTTATCTGCATAGCTTTTTTGTCTTTCCTGGGCTGCTTTTAGATTCTACCTGATCTTTACAACCTCCTGCTCCATCTCCTTGAGCAATTCTGGACCAAGCACAACCCTGTTCACTGGATTATCCCAAGTCACTAGTGTTCTACATGTCCTGCCATGCAAAGATTCATACGGACTCATCCCCAAGGATGCTTGTTGTCCATTGTTATATGCAAACTCTACCAATGTAAATAATCTTCCCACTTGGTTGGTTTGTCCATCACATACATGTGAAGCATGTCTTCAAGCACTTTATTTACTTTGTGTGTCTTCCCATCAATTTGAGGATGGTAGGCAGTGTTGAAGTTCAACTTTATACCCAAATATGCAAAATTGGAGGTGAAATTGACATCTCTATCCGAGACTATTGCCTTAGGAAATCCATGCAATTTGAAAATATCCTTCATGAAGTTATTTGCAATGTCATCAGTCTTATGCGTAGACTTAACCAGTATAAAATGTGTTGCCTTTGTCAACTTGTCCACCACAACAATGATGGAATCATGCTATCTCCAATTCATTGGAAATCCTATAATAAAATCCATGGAAATAACTTCCCATTTCCATTCTGGAACTGGCAAACACTGCAACAAGCCTATTGGGTGTTGATGCTCAACCTTCACTTGCTGATATTTCATGCACCTTGAAAGATACTTGGCCATGTCCTTTTTCATTCCTTACCAAAAATACTTCTTTATAGCTGTAGCAATTGTCTTCTGATATCCTAGGTGACCAAAATATGGAGCTTGATGGATCTCATCCATAACAACTCTCCTCAAATATGCTACATTTGGAATAAAAATTATGTTCTTATAAGTAAGAAGTCCATCTTCTTCCAATTTATATCCCTCATACTTCTTTTCAAGGCTTTGCTGCTGCAACTTGTCTTTTACTTGCACATACATTTCATCTTCAACAACATGATTAACAATCTACTACCTCAACTCCGATTGGCATATACTAATGGATGCCACATGCATTTCCTGCACCTTCTTGTTGAGTGTATCATCTAACTTATTCTCTTTTCCCTTTATGTGCATGATTTTTAAAATCAAACTCACATAAAAATTCTAGCAATCTAGCTTTCCTAGCATTTAACGTTGGTTGATCAAACAAGTACTTCAGATTCAAAGGCTTTTCCTTAGCTCAAATTTTTTTCCCATCAAGTAATTCCTCCACATATTGAGAGCATGTACTATGGTTACAAGTTTCATGTCATGAGTGACATATTTCTTCTCATGCTCCTTCAAATTTCTTGACTCATAACATATCACATGGTTGTCTTGCATAAGGACTCCTCCAAGCCCTTGACTGCATGCATCAGTACACACCACAAAATATTTTTTTGGGTGTGCAATATTCAAGACTGGTGCACTTGTGAGAAGATTCTTCAATTGCTAGAATCTTTCTTCACACCTTCGTGTCCATTCAAAATTTATTCTCTTCTTTTGCAAAGAAGTGATTGGATATGCAACCTTGGAGAATCCTTCAATGAATCTCCTGTAGTATCCTGCAAGCCCCATAAAAGATCTTACATTTGTCACATTTCTTAGAGTAGGCCAATTCATAATTCCCTCAATCTTCTTAGGGTCTACAAATATTCCCTCATTTGAGATAATGTGACCCAAATAATGAATCCTATCTTTATAGAAGTCACACTTACTCAACTTTGCATACAGCTTATGCTCCCTGAGCAATTGCAATGTTAGTCTCAAGCATTCTTCATGCGCTTCCTCATTCTTAGAATAAATAAGAATGTCATCAAGGAAAACAAGAACAAACTTGTCCAAATACCTACTGAAGACACTATTCATAAGGCACATAACTGTAGCTGGTGCATTTGTGAGACCAAATGGTACCACTACAAACTCATAATGTTCATACCTTGTCCTGAAGGTTTTGTTATGAATATCTTCATCCTTGATTCTTACCCAATGGTAACTAGACCTTAAGTCAATCTTGGAAAATAACTTTGCTCCTCTCATTTGATCAAAGAGGTCATCAATCCTAGGAAACAGGTATTTGTTCTTCACAGTGACATTGTTCAACTGTCTATAGTCAATACACAACCTGAGTGTACCATATTTCTTCTTCGCAAACAAAATTGGTGTTCCCCAAGGAGACACACTCAACCTGATATACTTCTTCTCCAACAACTCTTGTAGTTGCATCTTCAGCTCTAGCATTTCTGGTGTAGTCATTATGTAGGGTGTTTTGGACACTAGTGCTGCTCCTGGAACAAGTTCAATTGTGAAATCAATGTCCCTCTTTGGAGGAAGCCCTAGAATCTCATTAGGAAAAACATCCCTGAATTCTTGCAATACAAGATAGTCCTCTAACCTAATAGTTTCATTCTCTGTTGCTTCCAAAACATGAGCTGCATACACTCTGCAACCTTTCCTACAACACTTCTTAGTTGCATTACTGAAATATACCTAACCGAAATCACCTTCGGAATGCCTCTTACAACTCTTGGGTTCCCTTCTTCATCCATGCATTTAAAAGCCTTATTGTAACAATCAATATTTACCCTGTGAGCTTCTAACCAATCCATTCCAATGAGAAAATCATAGGAACCAAGTGGTATAACATTCAGATCAACACAAATGACCAATCCATTCATGACCAACAGACATTTCTTTACCACTTCACTAACCTTTTTCTTAGTTCTAGTGGATAGCTGAACTAACCAAGATTTGCTATGCTTTACTTTCTTAAAAGCACAAATCTACACTAATCTAAGGGTAATGTAACTGCGAGTAGAACCAGGTTCAATCAAAATAGAAACAGATTACTCAAAAAGGTTACCTACAACTTCAACCATGGTTGACTGGTAATGTAACTAGTGGTCCTCTGGTGCTGCATAAATCCTAGGGACAACCCTTGCTACTTGACCTACAGTTTCTTCCTCTTGAATGTTGTAAGTTATCCTTGCATTCTCATTCTCAAGTGGACAATTACTGCGCATGTGGGGTCCTCCACATTTCCAAAATTGGAGTCATTCTCTATTCTGTTGTGGTTCTCTGGGATTTTCTCCCACCATTCTAGCTGGCTGCTTCTCAACTTGGGATGGATGCTTCTACTGATTCCTGAAGTTAGAAGGTTTGAAACCTTTCTTCCTTTGGTTAGAATTCTCATTCTTCTTGTCCTTCCATGTCTTATGATAATCAAGTTTGTCTTTGCTTTGCTCATATCAATACTTAGCTTTCCTTATTGCTTCTTCCAGAGTCCTAGGTTCATAAAACTCAATTCTATCTTTGTATGACTGAGGTAATGCACTCAAGAAATGTTGTATTTTCACTTTTTCATCTTTGATGTACCTGACATACCTCAAAAGTTCTAGGAAATTGTTTGCATGCTCTTCCATATTCCGTTGTCCCAATCTTAGCTCATGGAATTCTTTAATCTTATCATCATAGTACCTGTTAGAGAGGTACTTCTGCTTGAAATACTTCTAGAACTACTTCTAGACAATCTGCCTTTCATTAATCTTTTTCACTTTCCTGAAGTACTCCCACCATATGGATGTTATTCTAGTCAAATTGAACATGGCTACCCTAGCATTCATATTTCCAGAGTAGTCTTGGACTTGGAAATATTTTCTCATTCCCAGAAGCCAAGCTTCAGCTTATTGACCATTCTTTATCTCACCATTGAAGGTAAGCGACCTTGCCTTCTTAAACTCATCATGTGAATGGTTCTGGTAATGCCTCTTCCTCTCATTCTTGTGAGAAGAAGAACTTGAACCGCTAGTGGATCCTTCAGAGTCAGATGACCCACTAGGAGATCTCTTCCTTCTTCTGGCACTGTTTTTACTACCTTCCAGTCTTACTATCCGATCCCTAGATTTCATCCCCCTCTGGATGTCTTTCAAACTTTGCAGCATGGCTACATTCAACTGATTCCGCTCCTCCTGAGCCTTAACCAATCTTTCATTAACTGCCCTGTAACTTTGCATCTCCACCCTTAGGCTTCTCATGGTGGCTGCAAAATCTGGGGGAGTATCTTGAAATCTCCTCCCATTAGACTCTGTCTCAGCATTTCCAACTCGAACATTTTCCCCCATAACTTCTTCCTCGTACTCATTGGGGTTTTGTGCATCATTCATGTTGTAGGTTCTCATGGCTGAATCAAAACCCAACTTTACTGATCTACACTATGTGGAATGCTGCCCTTTTGAAGGTGACTATAATTCTGCAAAATGTGTTGATAAACAAAATTGTTAGTTGCATAACATTCACATGAATTCATAATTACTTACCTTCATCTGGAAACATCTCACATTGACAACTTTCTCAAAAACACACTTTTCTTTCACAACAACGATTATCTGAAGGGGAGGACGGGAGTCAAGGGAAGCGCCCTCATTTTTTTTTTGCAAATCCTTCATTTTCGCGCAATATAGCACTTAAAAATGCTACCATTTTTCCATTTTTCTGACCCTACAGATCTCACTAAAAACCTGCCAAAAATCACCATTTTGGCAAAATTTTCAGTTTTCCTCTGATTGATGAAACTCAGCCGACGTATCGGCTCCATTTTCCTTTTCCTTCGATGTGTCGGTTAAATTTTCCAATTTTTCCCGATATCTGTCGACAAACTTCACTCGATTCCTTTCGACGTCTCCTTTCGCTACGTAAAAAAAAAAAACGAAATTCATCCGCCACTGCATCGAAAAAGTTTCCAACTTTCATCCACCGCTCATCGGATCGACTTAGCCGACACTCATCAGCTCAATTCTCAACTTCCACCTGTCATTGCGGCTCCAATCTCAACTTCCACCTACCGCATATCGGCTCAATTTCCAACTTTCATCTGACATGCGTCAGCTCAAATATTCTGATGTGCTCAGCCAACATTTCAGCCAATTTCACCAAAAATTTTCGATTTCCATCCGCTGTTGCAGAAAAATTCCTAACTTCCTTCCGATGCGGCGAAAAAATTTCCAACTTCCGCGTTGAAATTTTTTTGAAATTTCTTCTGATTTTCCTTAGTTAGGAATATTGTTTTCAAAAAAAATTTCATTGGCTCAACTCAGCTGACGCACATCGACTCACATCTCACCAAGCCTTATGCTGTTGTGGGAAACATGTTCCCTTCTCTTGCTAATGCCATCGTCTCCTCTCTCAGCAACCTAGCCATCGTTGCGACTCATCTTCAGCCAACCCATCCACCACTGTGGCTCGCCCTTGCCCGATTCTTCTTGTCGACGTCGTTGACGAAATGTTGTTGACTACTCTGACATGCCTCGGTTGCGTTCCTTGTCGGCTCCTTCTTTCCAATGCAGCTGACGAATCGGCTTGTCTTTGGCTTTCTTAGCCACCACACAAAAAGAAGAAAGCTCAACACTAAAAAATTCAGGATTTTTCTGCCTGCCCCTTCTTCCTATTGAACAAAGAGGCTGATTCTACCTCTGTCAGCGATTCAACTTGGCCCATTGAGGCCCAATGCTACAACACAGCTCTGATACCACACTGTCACATCCCCTGTCGTCCACCAGAGAGGGAACGCGACCATGATGTTATCGATCCGGGAAAACTAAGCCCCATGAACATAAATGTAAAAATGGATTGAAGTAAAAACATGCACAGATGCATAAATTATTAACATACAGCGGAAGCAAAATACATTCATTCACAACATTTAACATGTTCATATTAATCAATAAGCACATACAGTTGCAGAGATAAAATAGACAAGAGATAATTATCTTAGAAGAAGCTTGTCTTGGAACCAGCTACGTCGCTGCAACATTCCACCCAACCATAGGCTAGTGTGCTCATCAATAACTCAGCAGCACTGCCACCCCCGAGCTGGGCATGATTCCCACAAGGAATAAGGGAACACTAGAAGACTCACACATAGCCAAGGATACAACAAAAACTCAGGCAATCCAACACAGTTGGGTTTTTCAGGCCACAAAGGAGCTAGAAAGGCTGACTGCTAAGCTAGTGAGCTCAACCACAGAGCTATGGGTTCTCCCTTTGACATTTGGATTTTCCCCATTGGCCCCAAAGGTTTGAATATTCCCCCACCTTATCCTTAGGAAATCATGCCCCATATCATTATTGTTTCATTGACATAGTTGGTTGTGGGTTTTTAATTAAATTGCATATTTACATGATGTCCAAAATTATAATGTGTCGAAGCCTATAAAAAATTAATCCAAATTAATAACATTCTGAAAATCGCTCCAAGAAGATTTTTCTCTTCTCTTAGGTTTTGGAGCTCTCTCCTTGCTACGTCTGGTGCTTGGTTTCGATTTTCTGGAGCCTTTATTCTAGATATTGAAGTTTTACTTTGTGCTTTCTCCTTTCTAGGAGAGTAGTTTGAATTCAAGAAGTCTGGAGATCACAACCAAGAAGATCCTTGATCGTTTCTCTAGTGGTCCTGCTCTTGCAGGTTGTTAGTCGTGTGCAGGAAGTGTTGGCTACAGTCTGTGCGTGGGTTCAGAGCTTACTACGTGGAATCTTGACCTATATTTCCTGTGGAGTTGGCTGCCTTGATTTTCATTCCATATTTGTGAAGGCTCGCATCCCTTGGTATCAAGAAGTTTATTGGTTTGTTTCCTATTTCTTTTTGGAACAGACTTAGTCTGCTTTTCTTGGGTTTGCATCTCATTTTCAGTTTTTATTTCCAGTGGATCAATTATGGACTTTGGAGGAGGCCTCCCTCCTCTTCCCCCTGATATAGACGATTTTAAACGTCTCATTTCTACATGTGGGAAGAGAAAGGGAAGCCCTCTGGGGTAGTCCTTTGTGAATAAGGAAGATATACCTTCGGTTGATCTTCTGGAAGAATATCCCTGCAGGACTACCTTGAACCTAGTTGAACGAGGACTTATAGGGAAATTCACTGGGTTATGGCCATCCCCGAAGGCTGTTGATGGATGGGCCCAACGAAATTGGACACCATTGGTCTCAGATGGAATTCACAACCATCCAGTTGGTAGAGTTCACTTTGTTTTTGTCTTTGAATTTGCAGACAATAGAGACCTTATTTTATGGGTCCTCGGAGTCTATATTTGAACAAATTGACATTGGATTTTGATCCAACCCAGGATGTGCCCACTGCTATTCATGTTTGGGTTATGCTTCCCCATATTCCCCTTCACTATTGGAACTCCGAATCCTTGGAAGCTATCGGGAATACGCTTGAAAAATACATTGACAGGGAAGAAAGGAAAGAACAATATTCTTGTGTCAGGATTTGTGTCAAGTTTGATTTGGAGATTGGGTTGCCTCAAGGAATCAGGATTAATGTAGCCGATTGGTCTCATATTCAAGAACTATACTATGAACAACTCCCTTTTAAGTGTTGATTATGCCATGAATACATAAAAATTTTCCGCAATTGTAAGAAAAAAACTTAAGTAGTCTTAGTATCAGATAAGCCTAATCAATGGAAGCAAGTTGAAAAAACAGGTTCTTCTAAACTGGTAAATAAAAAAGAGGGAAACATTGGAAGCGGATCCAATTCTAAAGTAAAGAATTCTTCTCTCCTTCTGATGGATGGAAAGTATATGGTCTCTTCAAATCCCTTCGAGGTGTTATGCTTTGCTGATGAACAGATCTCTCCTATTCCGGAAGAAGGTGAAATTCAGCTTTTTGTAGTCAATATTGAAGAAGGAGAAGTTATCGTCGAGACTGGTCCATCCCTCTGTAATCCCAGGGAAGAGGCTTGTTCACAAGATTTATCTCCCATAATACCTCCAATTTCTCCCTCTTATGCTGATGCACTCAAGAAGAAAGTTGAGTCTTCTGGCTCCTCGGAAGATGATGGGAAATTCACTAAAAAGTCTGGAAGGAAATCTCAAAAGGATATTAGAGAGGAAGAAGCTAAGAGGCTTAAGATGTAGGGTGTCCATCCTACTATCAAATTGTCATTTGGTATAAGCAAGCGTAATAGGCCCCCAAAAGGAGGGGCAACTCCCTGCCCCTCGGGTAAATAATGCAGATAAATTCTTGGAATCGCAGGGGTTTGTGGAACCCTCTGAAGGCTGAGGCAGTTAAAGATCTGCTCAAAATGAATCCCTTGGACATTCTCCTGCTCCAAGAAACAAATATAGAAGATGAACCCCTTTTACCTATCAGTATGGAAAAATGGAACAAAAATGTGGGGATGGTTGTAAGTGCTTGGGGCACTTCTAGTGGTCTTGCCACTTTATGGTCAGAGGAAAATTTTCTCCTTCAATCCTCACATTCAACGCATCATTGGATCTTCTCTGAACTACAACATCTGTCGAGTAAGACTACCATCTCTCTTTCCAAACTTTATGTGCTTGTCAACCACCTGGAGAAAAAAATCTGTTGGCAAACTCTGTCACTTTATTTGGAAAATCATGCTCTCAGAAATATAGTTGTGGCTGCCGATCTTAATATTGTTTTGGAACCCAAGTAGAAATGAGGTGGAAATAATGGTAAGGATCCATTTCAAGAGATGGTTGACTCCTTGATTCATTCTCACGATCTTCTAGATCTAAAGCCCAAGAAGGGTTGTTTTACGTGGACAAATAATAGAGTGGGATTGGCTCGAATATATGCCTGTTTAGATTGATTTTTAGTCCAAAGATAATTGTTGGATCTCATCGTTTTATCTTCAATAATTATGCCAAATATCACGTCAGGCCATCATCCTATTGCTCTTCTATTGTAAAGAGAAGAAAATCTCGGCCCTTTACCTTTTCGATTCAACCCTCTTTGGGCTGAAGGGGATGGTTTTGGGGAATTAATATCCCATGTCTGGTCTCAGTTCATCGACGACTCACCCATTTTCATCTGGGAACAAAAATTGAAGCTTACTAAGGCTGCTTTTGAAAAGATGGATCAAAATTCCCATAAAAAAACCCTTCGAGAAGCAGGAAAGAGACAGTTTAGGCTCTAGCTGATATTCAGCTCAGTATGGAAAATCAGGTAATATCTCATTCTCAATTGGCTGTTGAGAAGGTTGTGCAATATTCAGCCTCTATTTACCTTTTCCAGGAGAACTTTCGTTTGAGGCTTAAATCTTGTAGTCTTTGGCTGCTAGCAAGGGATAAAAATTCTTCCTTTTTCCATCGGCAATGCAGGTCCAGGCTTGCTCGTAACCATATTTCAGAGATCTGTTCTTCTTCAGGAGAGGTTATTAAAGGTCAATTCCAATTGCAATCAGCTGCTAATGGACATTTCCATATTTTGTTTTGGGAAGATAGTAAAAATGATGTACAGTTGAATTCTGATTTTCTCTCTAATATCCCTTCATTGGTGTTGGCAAGGGTTTTGGTAAGTGAGTTGCATAGCGTCGCGGTAGCTGTGCAAGCTCACGCGGTACCACGCAAGGCCAGATCAGTGTGATGTGTAGAAAAATAACTGTTTTGAATATTTAATAGACTATTTGACCAAGTTTTGTCACCATAGGTCATTAGCGGTTATAAGTTAGTTAGAAGTGGACCTTCAATGTAAAGGTGCAAGCCTATATATAGAACTAGTTTTTCAATTGATATATATCGAAGGATGGACAAGCTTAACATTGTCTTGAGTAGGATTATTGCATGAGATCTAGTGCGATCTGGTTTTGGATAATTTTCTGTTGTATCTGCGATCTATTTGGGTTGTTTTCTGATGTATTCAGCCTTCGCTTGTGGAGAAGAATTGTCCATTTTAGATGCTTTACGCATAGTTAATATAATATGACAGTTGTTGCATAAATATTGTCTTTTATTCTACTGTTCTCTATGTTGCGATCTGTTTGTTATGATATTGTTGTGATCTAGATCTGTTATGATGCCACGATTTGTTATGATGTTGCTGTGGTCTATTCCATTTCTTCTATATTGATGTTGATGCGATCTGTTTTAAGTCTATTACATTTTTGTTGCATTATGAGTTGAGATATTTTATAAAAGGTGTTGTTGTACTAGCGATACTGTGACAAATGTGATGCAATCTGTAGTTGTGGAAATGAATCAATGATGACTGCATTGTTCTGGATCCAATAGTTATGTTGTCTCCCCGTCGGATCCCATATCCTCCGTCCTCACTACCGAAAACTCGGTTTCGACAGCTCTCCCTTGAACATCTCGTGTGAGACTTCATCCGATTCGTGGATGTTGATGGGCAGGGTAAAACCTGTCTAGGTCGGTGCTCAAGGAGATTGCACTGGTTGGGCATCGACAGAGTGAGAAACCCTGTCGACGAGGCTTTGTTGGTGGGTTTTCGCCAACAAATGGTTCCATTGTCGGGACCGAGTTGTGATTAAAAGGAGTATATGTTTTGGCATCCAACTCGACCAGAGATCAAGGGATGGTTTGATCTAAAGTTGCGAGAATTTGCTGAAGCCGAAAATCAGAATCCGAAGCTGTCGACAAGCCATTGGTTGGATAGATATATCCATGACGGTCCTCATGAATGGTTCTTTTGTGAGTTTCCAATCCTCTTGCATGAGTGGCTGGCGAAGTTCACTTCTAGGAAGATGAACTTCCAAGGAGGAGAACCTGCATCCTAGACTCCGAAGCTAGTCCAGGAATTACAAGAAAGGACAATAAGGCATTGTGGGTTGATGAAGTGTAGTTGGACAGTATCCTGAAAAGATACATTATCGAGTTTGCAGTCGACACCAATAAGTAATTTAGCGACGCAGAAAGGGTGTTCTTCAGTAGACCACGAGGAATATTCTTGTTGTCGCTATAGCTGTCAATTAAGTAGCTAGTCTGCAAAAAAGATATTCTGAAGATGGACCAAGAGTAGTGGAACTATAATGTGCAGAGGATGTAGGAATTACGACGAAAGGGGGGAGACACATGGAAAGGTAAGGGGTAGATGGGCATGATTTCTGGTGAGAGTGTGAAGGTCGTCGAGGAAACAAGTGGTTGTACAAGGGGAGGAATAAGGTTTTGAGAGAAGAGGTATAGGATAGGAGAAGGTCCTGCTGCGATCAAAGTGTGATGTCATGAGGAACAAACACACAGGATGAAGCAACCTTTTTGTGATGATGAGGACAACCAAGCCCAGGCTACGCCCGGAAGGATGACAGGATCAAACCCCAGCAGTAACGTGTCCACACCTCCGCACACTACTCCACCACAAGGAAGAAACACGCATTATGTGTCAACTTTCTTGATGTGTCAACAACAGTCTAGAAATAGAACACTAGCGCGAGGAATAAGGCCTAGAATGGCGGGTGACAAAATGAAACTACCAATATTCCATGGAAACTAGACTGACGAACCAGAGCAATATTGGTTCTTGTTTGAGGTGATCTAGACCACCCGACAGACTGTAGATGATGATGTCAAGAAAATCTAGCTAGAAACTACTCTTAGGGGCCGTGCGATGGAATGGTTCATGAGATTCATGCACATTCCTCAGGGAGGTACCGTGAAAACATTGGATGAGATCCAAACGGGGATATTCAAAGAATTCAAGAAGTCAAAGTCTGATGCTTAGTACATTACTAAATTAAAGAGAACAAACAGTTCCCCAATGAAATGATTTGGGACTTTGATTAGTAGTTTAAAACATTGATGGCTCGGGTCATTTTTCAGATGAGCGATGTTTAGCATAAGGAGTGTTTCATCGCCGCACTTGTACAAAATATTCGACAAGGACTAATGCAACAAAACATTGTGACACAAAGCAAGGCTCTGGAGACCGCGATGAAATTGGAGGCATCACCAGTAGGAGAAAACGCAGTCATAATGAACCAGATTCAAGCATAGTTGACCAATCTGATGCTCCAACTGCAAAATATCAAGAAGGCCAAGGAAGATTGTGATGATATTTGGTGCACCCGTTGCCATCCAGACGGACATACCAAAGACACATGTTGACGTTTCAGAATTATTTGCTGTCAGGCTCCTTGAACCTATTGAGTTGTGATAGTATACCATGGTATCGCATATGTCAGGTTTGTGGCCATCGACATGAGAATTGTGAATACATGCAAAAGATGGTTACCAAGGCAGAAAATATGTACTGTACATTTTTTCGGTCAGTAGGACATGATAAAGACTGTTGAGCTTATGATTTTCTCTAGGAAAGGACATATGATTCATACTTTGTGAAAGGTGAGGACCCCCAAGCAGTGCAAGGGTAGCCACAAGTGGTACAACCAACAGCATAGGTGCAGTATACACCACCACCCCAAATGCAGTTTATCCCTGCGCAACCACAACAATAATTTACAGTGTAGCCATAGTTTTCACCTCAACCACAGATTGTAGCACAACCACAATATAATCAGGCGCTGCAACCACAGTATAATCAGGCACCGCTCATTCAGTCTCAGCCAAAATATGTTGAAGCTACGCACTATGTCCAGCAGCAACCAAACCTACCACAACAACAAATGGCCCAGCTGCAATTTCAGCAAGGAGGAGTCCGCGGAGGATTCCGTGCAGGATTCAGAGGTCGAGGTCGAGGCTTCGATCAAGGAGGAGGACAAGGTCACAAATCAATCTAGTGCTATACCTGTGGAGTATTCGGGCACTATCAGAGGGAGTTCCCTCATGCGTAGTGTACATACTGCATGGCCAGCAAACATAATTTTGAAAACTTTCCTCAGTTGATTGCAAAATGGTAGGCTAGAAACATTCCTTAGTTGCAGAACATGCAGAATCAGAATCAGCCTATGTTCCAAGTATAGAACCAGCCAATGATGCAGAGTCATATCCCACCACAAAATCAGACTCAGAACCCACCCGATAATCAAAATCCACCAATGAATAAGCCGTTGAACTAGAACCCACTCTTGAATCAAGCCCATAACCTGAATCAAGGACCGACAATTGCAACAAGTCATGTCAAACCGCGAATGAAGGATGTCGATGTTGGGATTGTCACTCGAGCTAGTGTGACAACTAGAGACAATGGACCATGTCAACAATTTCGGCTCGTTGGAAAGAAAAAATTAGCATTTGATATTGCGACGAAGAAAGACACTTTCTTTGAAACGAAGCATGCAATCGAGAGAAATCTGGGTAAGTTACCAATTATTGACATGCCATCTATTTTTTATCCATCTGTAGAGGTAGGACCATCATGGCAGCATGGTACCTTGTAGTAGTTCCTTGAGATTTGTCTATCACTGGCAAGGGACCCTGGTGCCCTTGTCGAGCTTGAGAAGTTGTTGTACTTCCAGGATAAGACACTAAAGGATTCCACGGTGAACTCACTGCAAAAGAGGAAGACGGGTAAGGAAATAAGGATGAATATCTAGATTGGAGATTACGACGTTGAATCTGTTATTTTGGATCTTGGATCAGATGTAAACATCATGACCAAGAAAACATGGCAGTTGATGGGGAATCCGACACTGGTATGGTCGTCGGTACAGCAGTGACTAGCAAATCAGGCTAAGGTTCAACCCATTGGTCGCGTCTCTAACCTGGTTGTCGACATTGAAGGTATGAAAATGCATGTTTACTTTGATGTGATAGAAGTAGTTGAAGATGAAGGCTCCTATCCCTCTATGGTAGGGATTGGGTGGGATAATGATAGCATGGTGGTTATCAAATTCAAGAAATGAGTTATGACATTTGAAAACCAGGATGCTAGGTTCATTGCTCCTATGGACCCTCGGGAAGGATGTCGGTATATTGAACTCGTAGGGATGAATCCAGTAGGATTTGGGACCACGCCTATAATATCTAAGAGGATTATATTCACCCGACTGTTGATGGTGAGATTGGATGGCACAACTCTAGTTCTGCGTCCTTTGACTCTGATGATGCTCTGGAAAATCGACAGAATAGGTTGCATGAAGTATCATTCAGGAAATGTAGGTTGATCACACAATCTCTCCACTGCATAGCCACTAAGACTGTCGAGTTTCCCATTTATGAAGGACTGCCGGGACTATCAGAGTTCTTTCAAGAATTCAAAGAGAAACTTTTTGAACCACAAAGGATATTGGTCCTCGATGTAGCACTGAAGGCTACACCGACCTGATGGTGGGCGACACACACATAGGCGATCCATGACTAGGGCCAATGTCAGAGATTGATGATGGTGCACTTCAGCAATTTGGAGGTCTATCATGTGGGGAGATACGATGGACAGAATGACCCCACCAATCATTTGATTGAATGTTAGGCCTTATGGGAATCATGACCCAAAGATGAGTGGGTGCATGCTTTTGTTCACACTCTGGATGAGATGCCGAGATCCTGGTACATAGCAGTAGAATTACGCAAAACTATCACCACTTGGGAGGAGTTGTCCATTTTCTTTACGCAAACATTTAATTTCCAGGATGCCAACCTAGAGGTATGTAATTCTTTACAAATAATATGTGGCATAGTACTAAAGGTCATCCCTATCGCATACCTAGTTGATCCAGATGCACACTACTCCATCCAATCCATGATGACATGCTACAACTTGTCCGGGGAACCTGAAGATGACGATGAGTTGTGAAATGTTAATATTCTAGAGTCAAAAGGAAGCAGCAATGTTGCATCCCTAGACATCTCGACGGATTCAATGAGTCAACCGTTGAAGATCAAGAAACTCAACATTGGGTCGAAAGAGAACCCCGAGTTTTCCAATGTCGGGGAATATTGGGATGAGGAGACAATGGCCAAAATCACGGACCTACTACATGAATTCCAAGACCTTTTTTTGACATGGTTTTTAGATATGAAGGGGATTTTAGGAGACCTAGGGGAGATGAAAATCTTGTTGAAACCTAATACAAAACTGGTGGGATAGAGGCCGTATCGACTGAAGCCACGATACAAGGACCGTGTGAAGGCCGAGATCGACTGGATGCTTAATGTTGGGATCATCGATCCTATAGAAGAATCTGATTTAATAAGCCCTATGGTGGTACAAGATAAAAAGACAGGAGAAATCCACATTTGTATCGACCTAAGGAAGTTGAATGATGCATGTGTCCATGACCTGTTCCCGACCCCTTTTATAGATGAATTTCTTGAAGGAGTAGGTGGCCAATATATATCCTTCACAGATGGGTTTTTGGGATACCACCAGATCTGGATTACAAAGGAGGATCGCCATAAGACCACATTTGTCACTGAATGGGGTTGTTTTCAATATGTAGTCATGCCTTTCGGGCTAAAGAATGCACCAATAGTATTTTCTTGGGTAGTTGTCGCTGTGTTTAAAGACTTTATTCAAAAGTTCTTGCAGGTGTATATGGATGATTGGACTGTCTATGGACTAATTAGGGACCATCTCAACAACTTGCAACTAATTCTAGAAAGGTGTCGACAGCATTAGATCGCACTAAAATCTAAAAAGTGCATTTTCTGTGCGTCGTTTGGCATGCTACTTGGGCACATAGTATGCAAGGAACATCGCGCTAATCCTTAGTTTACCGCTGCCAATGAATGTGAAGATGCTTTGGGAAACGTTGGGGCATAGGGATACTATCGCAAGTTTATCAAAGGATACGCTGCGAGTACTGCCCCTATGGAGAAACTACTGAAAAAGGATGCAGCATATGAATGGACTCAGGAATGCAAGGAAGTTTTGACACCTTGAAGGCCAAGATGGCCTCTGCACCCATATTGGTTTTTCCTTATTGGAATAAGGAGTTCCATGTGCACGTAGATGCTTCTTCTATTGCACTGGGGGTTGTTCTTGCACAACCAAGTGAGGGCAACCTGGATCACCCAATCACATATGCCAATAGCAATTTGTCCTTTGTTGAACAAAATTACACAACCACTGAAAGAGAAGGCTTGGCGATGGTTTATGCCTTGCAAAATTTTAGGCACTATTTATTGGGTGACCATTTCAAGATGTTCATAGATCATTTTGCTCTGCAATACTTGGTCAATAAGCCTGTGTTGGGGGGGGGACTCTATCAGTGGCTTCTTTTGTTCCAAGAATTTGACTTTGAAACAGTTGTGAAATTGGGACGGTTGAACGTTGGCCCTGGTCACCTGTCTCGTATTGATACCAAAGAAGAATCGACCAACATCGATGATGGATTTCCCGATGCACAATTATTCTGTGTTGACATCGCTGATGAACACTATGCCCCAATTATTAAGTTTTTGGTCACTGCTTTCACCCCGGAGAACATGTCGATGTTGTAAAGGAAAGTTTCCTATGGCTAGGGTTTAAGAGGCGATCAACGTACTGGGGTTGAAAGAGAGATGCATATAGTTCTGCGAGTAAATACAAGCAAGAACAAAGATCAGAATGGTTCATACCTTAGCCAAACGAAGGTTGATCCAAGCATCCCTTCAATCCCCTTCTTTCTCCTATCGCTCCTCTTGCTCCAAGAGACCTGCAAAAGAAATTATACCTTCCTCAAACCATTATGACCACATACAAAGCAATGATAATCAAATAAGCATGAAATAATAATCTGATTAACATCAACATCTGATCATAAATAGAGATTCAATCACACATTAAACAATGATTTGGGAAGAAGAAGGACATCGCATCTTTATTAATCTTGAAAACAAGTACAAGTATACCTTCTCTTCAAGTTCGGCACCTCACGAAACCTTGATCTGGTTCTGCTGCTTCTCTTCTCCAGGGAACTCATCCTCTAAGCTCTGCAACACAAGGAGAATGATTCTAGGGCAAAGGTGTGGGAAAAGAGATCTCTAAATCCTCCAACATAACAATGCAAAGATTCAATTCTCTTCTCATGGACCTCCCTACCTCTATTTATATGTTTAATGAAGAGTTAGGTTCGAATACAAAGTAGTTACAAATGAAGGAGTCAGCTGCATAACTACCCAAACTACCCAAATTACCCGAATTTCAAAATATATATTTTTTGACATTTTTTGCAGGCGTACACAGGTATTATATATAGAAAGTCACATACGTATGCGGGTTTCCTTAAGGAAACTCATGTACACATCAAAAAACTCATTTTTAGGGTATTTTTGGGCATTTTTTATTAATCTTGTACATTTATCTAGGGACTAAACATTAGTCTCATCAAAGATTAATCAACAAATAACTCATGAAATGGTGTAATCGGTCTACAAGAATAGTAACCTCTCTGTATATTCAATAAAGAATGAAATACAATACAATGTCATGCTACAAGCATGAATGAATTAGTAATTCAAATCCTCAAGGAGTTCATTTGAATTGAATGAGTGAGTCTAGCTTAACTAATTGTAAGCCATGGTCCACACTTAGTTAACCACTGATCAAAACCCTAATTGACTTAATTGAACCCTAACTAAAGCCGGAGTGCAATAAATGACCGAGTCTCAACTGAAAGAGATTAGACACATGTCATAGCAAGCCAACCATCAAGTGCTAGTGCTTCAATGACTTCAATGAACCTCGATGAGGTTAACTGAAGTTGAACTGAACATCAGAAGTTGGTGGAGGCACCCCTATTGACTCCAGTTCATTAATTAATCATTAAATAATCAATTAAATCATTAAATAATCAATTAAATGAGAGGAGGCACCTTCACTAACTTATTTAACTAATTGTAACCACCAGTTAGCAATTAGGTGCATTAATATCGCTCAGATCACTCCCAGAGTGCTCCAGTTAGCCTCCCTGAATGTAGGAGAAGGCTAAGTTAGCTTCCTTGACTGAAGGTAGGCATGGGTTTGATTGGATGATGACATTTAATGCTCCACTGATGTCAATTAATGTCAATAATACTTAGGATAGTGGTTTAACTAGGCCAATTTGACCAAAAAGAGTGTGTATGGTGGTAAATGTCTCCAACACCCCCCCTTAAGCTATACTCAGGAGGAGTTAGAAAAAAAAATGCATAAAAATGCTAGGGCCCTAGAAACTAATGCCATAGGTGACCCCGTACAATAAAGTAACTGATTAATAAACCAAGGAAATAGGGAAAACCTCATGGGAAAAATACCCCCACTCAAACTAAGCAGTAAATCAAGAATTGGTTCTTTTATGCAGCAACATCCTGAGACTGTGCATGTGAACCTATGAATACAAACTAAATGAATATATCTGGATGAATCTCCCACTTTGGAAGAAGAACAATGCACTCAACTGAATCAGAAATATAAATAGTTGCACGGTGAAAACTGGACCCATGTAGAGTAGCTGAAATCATCTGAAGAGAGAACAAAGGTTATTGAGGATTAAAAAAATGTGTGGAACACTCACGAAACTGATATGTTTCAGAATTTAACAGCAAACCATGAGTGGTAAAATCAGCCCCAAATTTTAGAAGGAAGTGTCCAAGCGGATGCAGAATGTCTTCCTCTTTACAAGTTCTGTGAGGAGATGAGCATGTGACCAAAGGTAGAGAAGCCCTGGGACTATGGAGAGAGAATGCTTGAGCTCCATAATATGATATAGCTTCTGAAATAGCTAATGAATCACATAATAAAATATCAGTGGCCTCATATGAGGAAACTAACACCAAATCCCCATCAGCAGTTTTGAAGAGAAAGTGCGGTACTTGATTTTTCACGCCAGAATTGGTGAGAACAGCTACAAGCATGACTGAAAGCTTTTGGATTTTAAAATATGCACCAAATAATATCAGATCAGAAAGTAAATCAGATCTAAATAAGTTCACAACAGATCCAAAACTGTGAAATGAAATCAAATCCCCAGCGACAGTTTTGTAGGAGACTTGCGGTACTTGTTTCTTCACAAAATTAATGAGAACAGCTACGTCAAGTAGTACTGAAAGCTTATGAACCTAAAATATTGAACCAATAAATATCATATCATATCCAAATAATATCATATCAGATCCAATAAGGTTCATATCATATCCAAAAGTATGGTCAGCTGAGACGGTGGATGCATAGTTGTCTTTTTCTTCAAAACTCTGAATTTTGGTGCATGCAATCCTGCAGGATTTTGTTGGAATATCTAGATCATGGGGAGAAAATGTATCACTCTATTAATCTGATATTTCTTCCAAAATATCCAAGGTATCACATATTTTCACACCAGTAGCAACATTAGAGGAAGAAAAATCAAATTTCTCTTCACTTTCGGAAGCACTTATTGGTAAATTTTGCACAAAATTCAAAGGAAAATCACCGGTGAATGTATGCATGGAAGTGCAGCAGTGTTTTTCTTCAATATCAAATATTCGAATGTCTTCTTATATTTCAGAAATATGAGGAGATGAGATATCAAAGATCTCATGAACTTCCGAAGCATCAGGAGAAGGAGTCACTGCATGGAGACTTTCTTCAATTCAAATCAACTGTGTAGAAGGTTCTGCTTCATCTTCATCTTGAAAAACTTCATCAGAGAGAGTAGAGGCAAAGAATTTTGAGTAAAGAACTCTTGTGGTGCTGGATGTGATCTCCAAAGTGCTATTATGATCCTCATTGTGCTTGCCAAAGGTTCTGTCCAATTTTGTCCAGAGATCCTTTGGGTATTCAGCAGAACCAATAAGGTAGCACAAGCTAGGAGAGAGGGCCAGACATATTGCTCCAAAATCTCTATCACCATCATTTATCCAGTCATTCTCATTCTCATAAGACTCTTTTCCAAGTCCAATAGACACCTCATAGAGACTTTTTCTCTTCAGAGATGCAATCATCTTCAAGTTCCATTCTGAATAGCTTGTGAATGGGGTGAGAAGAGGGATTGATAAGTCCATTCGAAGTTTTGCCTGTTAAAACCTACAAATCACAACAAAAGGGCCACATTAAGGTCAGACAGCCTGCACATTTTAGGATTTTATCACACCCAACATAGTTGATCAAGCAAGCTTGACCAACAATTTTCTTGCTTGGGGTATTAAGTGATAAGCCTTGGCTTTTGGTGTAGTGCTGGATTTTTGAGCTATTCCTCAATTTTCAAGCAGAAATCTGTCAAAAATATTGTTTTTGAGAGATAGAGCTTCATGCCGCCGTGAGATTTGATACCATATTAATCTTGCACATTGATCTAGGGACTAAACATCAATCTCATCAAATATTAATCAACAAATAACTCATGAAATGGTGTAATCGGTCTACAGGAATAGTAGTCGCTCTATATATTCAATAAAGAATGAAATACAATACAATGTCATGCTACAAGCATGAATGAATGAGCAATTCGAATCCTCAAGGAGGTCATTCGAATTGAATGAGTGAGTCTAGCTTAACTGACTATAAACCATGGTCCACACTCAGTTAACAACTCATCAAAACCCTAATTGACTCAACTGAACCCTAACTGAAGCCAGAGAGCAATAAATGACTGAGTCTCAACTGAAAGAGATCAGACACATATCATAGCAATCCAACCATCAAGTGCTAGTGCTTCAATGACTTCAATGAACCCCGATGAGGTTAACTGAAATTGAACTGAACATCAGAAGTTGGTGGAGGCACCCCTGTTGACTCCAGTTCATTAATTAATCATTAAATAATCAATTAAATGAGAGGAGGCACCTTCACTAACTTGTTTAACTAATTGTAACCACCAGTTAGCAATTAGGTGCATTAATATCACTCATATCACTCATGGAGTGCTCCAGTTAGCCTCCCTGAATATAGGAGAAGGCTGAGTTAGCCTCCTTGACTAAAGGTAGGCATGGGTGTGACTGAATGATGACATTTAATGCTCCACTGATGTCAATTAATGTCAATAATACTTAGGGTAGTGGTTTAACTAGGCCAATTTGACCAAAAAGAGTGTGTATGGTGGTAAATGTCTCCAACTTTTTTAGACTTTGGTGTCTTATAGAAAGTTTTAGCTAACTGAAATATCTTTCCAATGGTGCATATATGAGGTCAAACAGAGTTACAAAACTCAAGATATGAGTCCTCCAAGTTAGGCGTTTTTTCAGTGACTTTCTTGAAGTGTCGTCATGGAAGTGTCGACATGCGACGAAAACATAGGAAAGTGGTCACAAGAAGAGATGTGTCATTTTGAGCTATAACATATTCCCCCTAATGTATGAGGTTAGAGGGGAAGATGATAGCCAAAATATATTATAAAGGAAACAGCTGAGTATGGAGAGAGCAGAGAATCCAAGATCGAAAGGCTTGAACAAATGTACCTGAAAGAGAGATAAATGTGAGACAAAACTGATCTCCGGGACATAAAAGTCCATATACAAAACATTGCTATAAAGATATAGGAGGATCCAACATATGTATAACTGATGAAACTATCATAGTCGCTCAATATGCAAAAAGGCGCCATATCAAATATAAAGGAGTCATGGCCACAAATGAACAAGGTGGATCCATGCTTAACAATCGATCATAACCACGAGAATACAAAGTGGATCTATGTCTCAACAAAATATCATATAAAGTGTGACAAGGTCTTGCATAGCTTGGGAAATAGCAAAATGATGATGCTACTGTCGGCCCAAGGTCTTCAATCCAAACCACCCAAAAGGTACGAATCCTAACCATGAGAATAAAGGAGTTAAGGTCGAACATGGAGGAAACCGTTTAATTACCGGCTAATGATGAAAACTATTAACAAACACGAGGGAAACCAACATTAATTAAAATGGTCCCCAATGTACCTAGTACATTCTAACAAGTGTGAGTACAAGGACTTGAAGTTGAACACTTGAAGAATCCATCAAGTAGGAGACATTAAGGTATTCCCACTACCCAACAGCGAGGGAAATTGCCACTGATGACTACAATTCCCAAGGTACTGTCATAAAACTCTAAATCTCTTTCCCAGAGCAAGAGGTGTTGCAAACGATAGGAGGAGATCCATTGGAAGGAAGGCATTAAGGCATCCTTCATCATCCAACATGAGGTAAGTCAGAGACTAATTGGATCTGGAATTGGTACTGAATTTCACAACAAGGACCATTGAAGACATGATGTAATGAAATGATACCAGGGAATGAATGACAAAAAAGGTCAAGGCAACTGCAGAAAAGACGACAAAGGTTTAATCCTTGAACAATGAGCATGACACAAAAGTGACTTAGGTAGCTTTTGACACAAAAGGACCAATGACACAAATTTGCGATGTAGGAGACATTCACATATTCCCCATATAATTGGAAAAGAGGCCAACCAGAAGAGTAAGAAACTCTGAATCAGGATAAGGTCAAAATACTAGGACCGAGTTGTTGATAGACTCAAAACTGGTGGTTTGTTCAAGGAAACAAGACTTGCTGCCATGATATAAAAAACATGTGAATGAAATTCCCTTCCCCTCTTTCTTGTAAAGGTTTAACAAGTCCAAGAAAGAAAAATCGGGACCTTATTCATTTTTGGAAAGCTTGAAGAAGAGACAAAAGAATGCTTGATAAAGCATTGATTCATGGATTTTACGAGCCCAAACTAGTACATGCTCGACAGTGTTTTCATAGTTTAGAGAGTCTGAAAACTCCAAAGAAGACTCCAGGGTGGTGCTTTTTTGCCCAATTTAGTCTCCTAAGGCCGAAAAAGTATAAAACAAACCATAGAAGAACTCTCTTAGCTTCTGAAGAAGTAAGTCACACCTTTTTCATACTTATTCAGGAAGGTCTGAAAAGGTTAAATTACCACCTACCCAACGCTCCTTCAAAAGAAACATATAGCCTAAGTTTTACGAGTGTGAAGGAAGGTAAGATCAATTAGAAAGATCCATTTGATTACAATAAATGGGGCTTACAAAAATAAACTCAATGCTTTGTTCTTTAGTTTTTAACGAGCATGACAAAGACATAAAGTACACTTGGAATATTTTTCATGTTTAGGTCCAGCGCATGAAAAGGAGAAAACTAAGCTCACACTGGGGGTTCCTTTTCTGTAATTTTAGTTCGTCAGGTCTGGAAAAGTGATAAACCTATGCCTGAGAATACTCTTCTCAATTCTGAACAAAAGAGAGTGTTCCTTTCCCGTATTATTCCACATGGTCCGAGAAAGTGATAACCTACCACCAATGTGGATGCCCATTCACATATTCTTAACGAGCCTGAATGGACNCTCAGACCTAGGCATAAAGAAACTCAATATCTTTCCCATGAAGTTTTAATGAGTCCAGAAAAGTCAACTCACGGCCTCCTTACTATTTTTAACGAGCTCTAAGGAGAGCAGAAAGAATGCTCTGAATGTGAGGAGACGAGTGTATTAGGTAGGCGAAACTAGTTCTAAGCGCAAGGAACAAACCTATGCATAATGCAAGGAAAGAGAGATAGATAAGGACACTCGAGGAACGTCTCCTCAAGGTAAAAGGTGTCAAGTTGCAAAGACAAAATGATACAAGGCATAGCAACGATGAGAACAAAGATGAGGGCTTATACAACGAGCTAAAAGCGTGAAAGCCGACATTAGGCTCATAAGCGTGAGCAGGGCACATGCAAATGCAGTTATAGCTTGAACAACAAGACAAGGCCAATAAACAATTGTGAATCCAACTAAAAATCCTATCTCCAAGAAACAAAAACATCGGAATCATATTCAAAAGAAAATATTCGATGTAGGTCACTTTGGCATAAACACATGTGACTTTGCTATCTTCTACAAAAGGGAAAGTCAAGGCAGAATTGATCGAAGAATATTCTATAGCACCAAGGCTCAAGGGTTTATAATCAATAAGATCAACCTCAGAAGGAGAACAAAATTCAACAAGGGAGATAGAGTCTGCAAGAACAAACTCAGTATCACGAGAGTTGAAAAATTCATAAGAAAAATCAAACTCATAAGGATCACTGACTTATTGTTCAAAGGAAGAGTCAAAAGACTCAACAAGACCAACATAAGAAGAAAGGTCAGGATTACTAGGAAAAATAGGGTTAGACTTAGTCACAACTGAACCAACATCCAAGAGAAGATCAGATTGTATCAAAGACTCTAGGAAGACTTCATCTGAAGAAAGGAGATCATCCGAGATAAGACACATGTCTAAACTTTCAAATGGATTGACAGAGTAGAGATTAGGCCCCATAGTCTGTATAGGATGACTCACTTGGTCAATTGTTGGGACCAAGTCCCGAGAAGGTAAGCATGAACACAGAGGTTGCTTCTCAGTAGTAATTGAACACAAAGGACATGAGGCCACATAGCTCACCTGTGGCGGGGTAGTGTCTATAGAAAAACTGGGAATCAATAAAGGAAAAACCTGGTCTCTAGTTGGGTCAGGAGACGGATCAAGAAAATCCAACTGATCAATAGTGACAATTTCTTCTCCATGATTAAAGTACATCACATGAAAGAATATTGACACCACATCTTGCATGGCATAGACATAATCACATCCAAGGAGCATATTGAATTCCAAGGGGTCTTCTATCACCATGAAGTCAACTAAGACGGTCTTCCCACCCAAATTAACAGGTGTTTGAGCAAGAATTCCCAAGGCTATAAAAGTTATTCTATCAAATGCCAGTAACTGACTAGCAGTCAAAACAAGGCTAGGGGATCCCATGCCTCACCAAGCACGAGCAGAAAAAATACTAACTAAGGCTCCTTCATAAACAATACAACGAGCAATCGTGTATGATTCAACTTTGACCTTTATCTAGAAATGTGCGTTAGAAGGAAGGTGCGACTCAACTAGGCTATCCCAATCAAAGGAAGAAATCCGAGAGCTTGGTGGGGTTTCATCCGAAGAAATTTCAATGCCCCCTTATTCAGTAAGTTCTGAACTGGTAGTGAAGAAAATGTGACTAGCAGACACTTCACTCTCCAAAGGAAGAGTGGGATTGATCGACAATGAATTAGATACAATCGCTTCATGAATGTCACTCTCCAAAGGGAGAGTGGGATTGACCAAGGATGACATTGTTTCAATCACATTAGGATCACTCTCCAAAAGAAGGGTGGGATCAACCAAAGCTAATATTGATTCGACCACTTGATCAACCAAAGGTTGATTAGGTTGTTAAGAAACTATAGGCTGTCCAGGAGAAGGAAATTCTTGAGTCTCCAACCACACTCTTTGCACCTCTACGATAGTAGGGTACTAGTGAGTAAGATGATCTCCCTAGCATAGCTTACAAGGGAACTTAAGTTTGCCCTTTGAATGACCAGTTTTCTCAACAGTGTCAACATGACTAGCAGTGGCTCACTATTCTATCTCAGCATGACCTGCAGAGACTGAGAGTTTTCCCCCAGCATGACCACCAGAGGCTGGGTGACTGGGTCCAATCTGACTAAGAGAGGCTGGTTGTTGAAAAACTTCAGAATGTTAAAAAATGGGATGACCATGAAACCAAACTCTTCGCACCTCCACAATAGAAGGGCATTTATAAGTAAGGTGGTCTCCCTCACAAATCTTACAAGGGAACTTGGGCTTGTGTTTTGAATGGGTAGTCTTTCCAACAACGTCAATATGACTCGCAGTGGCTAACAGATTGTCTCCAACATGAACCACAGAGGCTGAAAGACTTCCCCTAGCATGACTTGTAGAGGCTGAGAAACTAGGTCCAACATGACTTATATAGGTTGGATGGGCACCATTAGCATGAACAACAGAGGCTGAATGGTTAGGATCAACATGCTTTGCAGTAGTTGAGTGTGTGCCCCAGCATGAACTTCAGAGGCTGGTTGGATGGATCCAACATGACTTGCAGAGGTTGGATGGGGAGGTTCAACTTGAACATCAGAGGTTGAATGGGTTCCCTCAGCATGAACTATAGAGGCTGAGTGACTGGATCCGACATGACCTAGAAAGGTTGGAAGGATCCCACTAGCATGATTAATAGAGGTTGGATGGTGAAGATCAACTTGACTTGCAGAGGTTGAGTGCTTAGATCCAACATGACCTGTAGAGGTTGGATAGGTGCCCCCAGCATGAACTGCAGAGGTCGAGTGGTGAGGTCCAACTTGACCTGCAGAGGTTGAACAGGCACCCCCTTTCTTATGTTCCTTCTTCCTATTCCTGCTTATTTTACTCCTTCTAGACTATCAGTTACTAGTATCCATACTTTCATCGCATGATGTAGAAGGAGTAGGATAATCAACTACAGGTGAAGGGGAAGCAATGTTTTGATGCCCTTGATATAAGGATCTTACTTGAGAAGCATCAAGAGCATTCAGGGAAGTTGGAGTGGGAAAAAACCACACCGATATCCCTAGGATGAATCCAGGTAGATTCAGGGTGGCCATCAAAGGAACACCAACATTCCCTGTGAGAGGAATAGAACAAGGAGTTCCCAACATGGGGATCTTTTGGTTGGTGTTCAAAGGGGTGTTATCCATAGTTTCAAACTAGGAGATAAATTCTAAGGTTGATATGAAACCAAAATTACAAAGCACACACCTAAAGGAACACTAAGTACAGACAAACCACACAGCACTCACTAAAAATTCCTAAAGCCAAACAAACAAACAGGTATAGGATATGCTTTCCAGAAGAAATATGATAGATAGTTTCTTGGAGTCCCTGTAGATGTTCTTAGGCACAAGCGGAGGAATCACCCACCGCCCTCCCACACCTTCTACCAGGGTTACCTTCTAATCCCGTCCAAGGTCAACCAAAAATAGCCTTACGGTGTACCTGTGTATGAACCCTAGATGTCAAAGAGACTAAAGGATACCTTAACTATATTAAGAGTCTGGGGGGATAGTCGTAAGCCTTGTTCATATGCATGGGCAGGGTAGCAAATCCCGAAACCCTGTCTAAGACAAAACCCCTAGATGTGCAAAAACCTTGGTCTACGCTTTGGCAAGGAATCAAAGGGCTATCTCCTCTGTCCAAGCCTCCACGCAGCCTCGTGCTTAACTCCCATTTGAGAGGAGCTTCCTAGATACAATCAACATAGAAAAGGGTTTAGCTAGTGATTGGCCAACTACGTCTGAATTTTAACACTTGTGGGGAGTTTAAACTCACTATCCCACAAGTCTAGCCTAAGCTAGTTGGTGTATGACCCTATAAAATAAAACTTACTAATAACTTTAAATTATATCTTTCATTTTAATAGGTTGTTTTTAGTCAGAGGGTAAATGGCGTGAAACTTATGTGGTGTTTTGACTCAAAGTTGAAACAAAATGACTAAGCAAAGAGAAATTAAATGCAAAAAGCAAAAACTATTCTCTTTATTTTTCAAATAGAAAATTGAAAGCCACAAAAGAACAATTTCTTTTTTTATTTTTTGAAAATAATGATATGCAGTGTATTAGAAACAAAACCCTGATCTACATGCATATTAAAACACTATATGTTCTTTTTATTTTTCTTTTATAAATGCAAAAGAAAAACTGCCTACAAACAAAAGCATGCAGATAACAAGAACAAAGCAAAAGGAAATCTGCTATACAACCACCAAACAGACTCTAGAATGAACTAAAGTTAGTATAAACCCTACTTGGAAGGAAGGCTTGCACAAAAGCCAAGTCAACTATTTTGGCGTGGTGAAGTTAACCAACAAAAGAAGAAGGAAACAAAACCAACAAGCTTCTGAACTCAGACAAAGATCGCTAACATAGGCTAACCAGAAAAATAAGCCAAGCAAAGGGGATGGGGGGAAAGAGTAAAGAGCAAACCCTAATGCTATAAAAAGGCTTACCACATAGATAAAGAAAAAATAAAAGGGATGACACTAACTCCCTGGATTCATGCACCTGCAAAGGACCCCAAAAGACCTACCAAACAACCTTCAAATAGAAGAAAAACCATAAAAGAGGAAAAAGCACTATTTAAAGGGGCATACGCGAGTTTCACTACTGACATGCCGCGTATCATACGCGGGTTGACAGTACATCAAGTCACATGTATAAGCACACACGGGTTGTATTATTGACAAGCCATGTATCATATGCAGGTTGACAGTATAGAAAGTTGCATGTACCAAACCAGACACGCGGCTGTTCAGTCTGCAACTCACGTATGGGTGGAAAAAATCCCAAAAAAGTCAAAATTTTCCTTAGGAAGGCAAGGGAGGTGTTCTATTAGACTGATAAAGTGTTCCTAAGTGGTAAGAAATACCTAAAACCTTAGAAAAGGATGGAAGAAATAAAGAGAAACCCCAAACAGACAAGGCTCTCCCCTGTGAAGTCGCCAGTTCTGTTGTAAAGGAAAGTTTCCTATGGCTAGGGTTTAAGAGGCCATCAATGTACTGGGGTTGAAAGAGAGATGCATATAGTTCTAAAAGTAAATACAAGCAAGATCAAAGATTAGAATGGTTCATACCTTAGCCAAATGAAGGCTGATCCAAGCATCCCTTCAATCCTCTTCTTGCTCATCTCGCTCCTCTTGCTCTAAGAGACCTACAAAACAAATTATACCTTCCTCAAACCATTATGACCACATATAAAACAATGATAATCAAATAAACATGAAATAATAATCTGATTAACATCAACATTTGATCATAAACAGAGATTCAATCACACATTGAACAATGATTTGGGAAGAAGAAGGACATCGCATCTTTATTAATCTTGAAAACAAGTACAAGTATACCTTCTCTTCAAGTTCAGCACCTCACGAAACCTTGATCTGGTTTTTCTACTTCTCTTCTCCAAGGAAATCAGCCTCCAAGCTCTGCAACACAAGGAGAATGCTTCTAGGGAAAAGGTGTGGGCAAAGAGAGCTCCAAATCCTCCTGCATAACAATGAAAAGATTCAAGTTTCTTCTCATGGACCTCCCTACCTCTATTTATATGCTTAATGAAGAGTTAGGGTCGAAGACAAAGTAGTTACAGCTGAAAGAGTCAGTTGCATAACTACCCAAACTACCCAAATTACTCGAATTTCAAAATATATATTTTTTGACATTTTTTGGAGGCATACGCAGGTATTATATATAGAAAGTCACGTACGTACACGTGTTTCCTTAAGGAAACTCACGTACACATAAAAAAACTCATTTTTAGGATATTTTTGGGCATTTTCAGACTTTAGTGTCTGGTGCAAATTTTTAGCTAACTAAAATATATTTCCAACGGTGTAGAGATGAGGTCAAACAGAGTTATAGAACGCAAGATATGGGTCCTCCAAGTTATGTGTTTTTTAGTGACTTTCTTGAAGTGTCATCATGGAAGTGTCGACATGCTACGAAAACATGGGAAAGTAGTCATAGGAAGAGATGTGTCATTTTGAGCTATAACAGTCGAATAGCCAAAAGAAGCAGCTGGTAGTAAAGGATTTTGATTTTCAACTAATTGCTGGGTAGTTATATAAGATTGGACCAAATGAAATCTTGCGACGGTGTATCTTACCGCATGAGCAGGGTCCCATTCTAGAAGAAGCACATGTAGGAATTGCGGGAGGTCACTATGGAGGATAGGATACTATGTGGAATGTGTTCCACACCAGGATATGGAGGCTAGGCTACTGCGTGGAAGGTGTTGTGCACCGAGATATGGTGGCCTACGTTGCATAATGATGCCATAGAATATGTGAGGAGCTATGATGTCTGCCAGCGTGTTTGTAAACCATCGCGACAGGATGAGATGTCACTGGTGACGTAGGTAACTCTCCAACCTTTTGATAAGTGTGCCATGGATTTTGTGGGTCCTACTAATCCACCAGGGAAGAGGACTAATGTACAATATATCATTACTGCAACCAACTATCTGACTAGGTGGGAGGAATCTGTACCAGTTGTAGATTGTACCACTGCGACAACAGTGAGGTTCATCATTGAAAACATTGTGACACGATTTGGGTGTCCCCAGATCTTAATGAGTGACCAGGGCAGTCACTTCATCAACTGGACTATGAAAGCACTAATTGAGGAAGTGAAGGTGCAACATAAGAGGAGTACCATACCACCCACAGGCGAATGGGACTGTCGAAGCATTCAACAAAATATTGGAAACAACGCTTACTAAGGTATGTAATGCTAACTGTGATGACTAGGACCTCAAAATTCCCGCAGTGCTATCAGCCTATCACATTAATTGCAAATGGCTAATAGGCCAGACACCATTCAAGCTGGTCTATGGGCCCAAGAGGCAGTCATGCCCATGGAATACATTGTTCCTAGTTTGCGCATTGCCATAGCGATGGGCATGGATGATGCAGAAGCAATAGAAGAGCACATTGCGCAGTTGATCCAGCTTGAAGAAGACTAATTTATTGTTGTCTTCCACCAGCAGGTTGCAAAGGATCGACAGAAGGTGTGGCATGATCGCCACATTAAGAACAAACAATTTGCGGAAGGAGATTTGGTGCTGTTATATGACAGTAAGTTCCTAAAGCATCTAGGTAAGTTACAAATGCACTGGTTAGGTTCGTATCTTGTTCATTCCATTACTTCTGGAGGTGGAGTTTAGTTACAACAATTAGATGTGCGGTATTACTGAAGCTTGTCAATTGGAGTTGCTTGAATCCCTATAGGATGGGGCCAGAGCCGTGCACTACTTGAAGCGCTGTAAAAAAAGAGAGAGAGAGAGAGAGAAGATTTTGTTTTAGAGCAGCAAGGCAAGCCCAAGGGAAGAGGCTGCGCAAGGTTAGAGTTTGTAGATATGGATGGTCAACCACTTGCGATAGCTGCAGGGCCATGGGTTGGTCAAATCAAGTAATAAATGCAGGTAGTTAAAATAGTTAGCTGGTGATGCTTGTTGAAACGACGCGCATTAATGGCTGATCTGACTGTTAGAAGAGTAAGATTGCTGACAGATTTGGCGTCATTACTGCTAGATTTAGTCATAATGGTGCTCAAAGATTTTGCAATGATGAGTTTCAATTGGATATGGTTATAAAAATCACACAGGACGTGGGAGGACGGCATTGTTCAGTTGAGCGATCAGAGTGCAAATTGTGCAGTTGTGTTGTGATCTTTTCATGAGTTGCCAAGTAGAAGGTTAGAGTTGTTGGGTGAATTGTGAGGTTTAGGAAGTGAGGCATGCTGAGCGACCCTGGAATAATTGAGATTTTCAGTGAGCTGTAGTTTCCAATTCATCCCACGGCCGTTGAAGAAGAACTTATGAGCATGCCCGTAGGATCATCATCTATCCCCAAGAGGAAGCGGCAGGCTTAGAAGCCCGATTCCATGCCACCGCAAAAGAGGCACATCCGCACACCAGCGAGAGTGCAAGGAGAAGGAACTGCACAAACCGAGTCATCGAGCTCAGGAGCTGTAAAGTCTACGACACCTCGGGGTGTCTCTGCTCATGATATTTTGGGGTATGTCTCTCCTACGTGTCCGGGAGAAAAGCTGAGGCAGTCGACGAAAAGTCAGAAGTATTCACCAAAATTGTCGCCGCTGCCGAAAGGGATGACGTGCTCAATCAACATTATCCCTTCCTTGATCAGGTTGAAATTTAAAGACCATGACTTATTGTTACTCAAAGATGTTCGGGATGAGCTCTATGAGTCAGTCCCAATGGTGCATGGTGCCCCAATTCAGCAGATTCCTCAACCTTGGGTGAGTGGGTTAGACAAATTTGGATTGTTTGGGCTCATTAATATGCCTCATTTTGGGCAACTGAATGAAGCCCATGCACGTGTTAAACAAATTTTTTTATGTTCTCATGGGAGGACGCTTTGGTTAAATATGCCCATCCTTGTTATAGTAGACTTAATCGCGAGCATCACATGCTTGCCGAAGGCCGAGGAAGATCCGGTGCATTATATCTGCGAGAGGGATACCGACAAGAAACTTGCTAAGCAGCTAAAGGAGCACTTTGGCCTACAACAGGATGGGCACACCTATTGTATTGATAGCATCAACTCACAAGCGGTGTGTATTGATGCACATATTCTGGAGAGTAAGGTTGTTTGGGGAAATCGACCGGTCCAATGTAACTCGGTTGTCGTCACATGCGCCCAGAAGTGTGCTGAAGGAGTACAGATGAATTGGTCGTTGTTCCTACTTAATCAGTTGCTCGAATATGCTCTTGCTGCTCAGGCTGGGCAGCCATTTTCATATAGTTGGCTCTTAATTCTTATTGCACTAGTTTCCTGGATGCAACCTGAATACTATCAACTAATGACAGTCGATGTGGAAAAGGTGTGTCGAGGTGAATGATATTAGAACTTATGGTGGGTTGAAGAGCCTAGTCGACAGGTAGACTATGCCATTCATTTTTGGGTCTATTGGGAAGTGCTGCAGGCCGTAACCATCGCCATTCCTCGAGTATCTCCTTATGCAGCGGCCAAGTATCAGCAGCTCATTCGGTTTGCAATCGGGTCCCACTCTATTAACATTCAGGCAAGGTGGGACCCCGACCTATAATGGATACCTTTGGCTTACAAAGTCACGACGGAAGAATTGCATGCTATTGTTCAAGATTGGCCAGTGGAATGGCGCAACCCGATGAGTCAGGAGGAGCTGTCTAAGGAGTCGCAACTTGATTCCCCAGAAGAGCCTACCCATAAGGAGCTGAGTATTCATGACTCTGACAATGAGTCGTCGACGGACCCTAAGGTTGAAGCACAATGCATGCGGTAGGATACTCGCACCAAATGGCACAAAGAATATGATGCAGGCAGTGGTATCCGGTCAAGGATGGAGGACCAATTGCAGTGGCTCATCAAAGCAGTCACTGAATCCTCTAAGGCTGGGACATAGGTGATCCGAGAGTCGAACCATGAAGAATTTGGTGTGGTAAGAGATAGATTAAATTCCATTTTTGATATTGTTTCTAGGTAGACATTTGCAAGAACTATGATGCTGGACTTCCCGCCCATCAGCACTGAGCCCCGGCCTAGGAACGTGCAAGTTCCCCCAACTGTGATCGATGTGGGAAATGATGAAGTACACCAGTTGCTGCGACCGATCCAGAGTGTGACTTTGGATCTGAACAAGTTATCTGCTCCGGCATTAGTGGAGTTGTAGCATGTTGTCACCCTGAAATTAGCGAATCGATAGAAAGAGCTGACTGAGGGATATGTCCAGTCATAGAGCATAGATAAGAAATTGTAGAAAGAGGTAGAGGAGCTACATCAGGTCCGGGTACAACTAGCGAAAGAAAAAGTGCGAGAAATAGAGGCATTGAAGGTGGCGCGGGCCAAGTTGCAGCGTAAGGATGCTGAGGAAATTATTGAGCTCAAGAAGGTACAAGACCACCTTATTGTTGAACAAGCACAATTGTGTGCCAGATGCAGTGAGGTTGAGAAAACTATCACTGAGGCTTGTCAACATACCTTTGAGAGCACAACCGAGCTTACCCCAGTCAAAAAGGCCAAGCAACTGGAAGACACTATTGTCTAGCTCCAAGACACCAACATGCTACTCAATGCCTTGGTTCAATCGTGACGCCACCAAAGCAGGTTGCTGAACAGAAGGCTTCCATTGAATAAATCGTGACTCAGTTCAAAACCATGGAGCAAGAGGCCAAGACAATTATGGAGGCGACAACGCAGTTTTGGCAGAGCGTTGTACAGGATAAGTAGCTTGATCAATTGACAACATAGGTGCAAGAAGCTAAAGTCCAACTGACGACGCTGAAGACATCATTGTGGGCAATGCTGCTGATGGTGCATATCACCAGGGCTGAGGAATTGAAGGATATTCAGCAGTGAGACACCTGTGACCAGGAATGCCAACAAAAGCACTGTGCTCAACTAGATGAATTTCAAGAAATTGGTGGACACTTGGTGGTTAAAGCAGTTGTCACGCTGTAGGCGGTGCAGGATAATCGACAGATGATCGACAACAAGGCCAGAGAAGAGCACTTGGTGCAGTAGGCTTTGGATAATTGTCAGACTGTTGCCACCAAAATCCAGCTTTAGGTTCATGAGATCACGCAACAGTTCAAATATTTCAAGGCACAGACATCGGCATATACCCTGTCAATATGACGTGGCTTGGGGACGAGCCATAAGACTGTGTTGGTGGCCTATTGGTAGGGGTTTTGGTAAGTGAGTAGTGTAGCATCACGATAGTTGCGCAAGCTCACGTGGTACCGCTCAAGGCTAGATCAGCGTGATGGGCAGAAAAATAATTGTTTTGAATATTTAATAGACTATTTGACCAAGTTTTGTAACCATAGGTCATTAGCGGTTATAAGTTAGTTAGAAGTGGACCTTCAATGTAAAGGCACAAGACTATATATAGAACTAGTTTTGCAATTGAATATATATCGGAGGATGGACAAGCTTAACATTGTCTTGAGCATGATTATCACATGAGGTCTAGTGCGATCTGGTTTTGGAGAATTTTCTGTTGTATCTGCGATCTATCTCGGTTTTTTTCTGACATATTCAGCCTCCGGCTGTGGAGAAGAATTGTCCATTTTGGATCCTTTACGCAGAGTTAATATAATATGACAGTTGTTGCATAAATATTGTCTTTTATTCTAATGTTCTCTATGCTGTGATCTGTTTGTTATGATGCTGCTGTGATCTATATCTGTTATGATGTCACTCTAGTCTATTATGTTTCTTCTATATTGATGTTGATGTGATATGTTTTAAGTCTGTTACATTTCAGTTTCATTATGAGTCGAGATATTTTATAAAAGATGCTACTATACTAGCGATACTGTGACAAATGTATGATGCAATCTATAGTTGTGGAAATGAATTAAGGATGACTGCATAGTTCTGGATCCAATAGTTATGTTGTCTCCCCGTCGGATCCCATATCCTCCGTCCTCACTACCAGAAACTCGATTTCAATAGCTCTCTCTTGAACATCTTAGGTGAGACTTCGTCTGCTCTACTGATGTTGCTGGTGAGGGTAAAACCTATCTCGGCCAGTGCTCAGGGAGATTGCGTTGGTTGGGCATCAACAGAGTGAGAACCCCTGTCGATGAGGCTTTGTTGGTGGGTTTTCTCCAACAATTGGTCAGCCAAGAAGACAACGCAGGACTTGTGAAAATAGTCTCTTGGAATGAAGTGGTTGATGTCATTTGGGCTATGGAGCCTGATAAGGCCCCTGGGCCGGATGGATTCTCTATCCATTTTTATAGATTATGCTGGAATATTATCAAATACGATCTCCTTCAGATAATATCATCTTTCCTAAAAAATACAAAGTTAGAGGAAATACTAACTCTACCTTTCTAGCCTTGATTCCAAAGGAAGTAAACCTCCCCTCATTTGATAGATTTCGATGCATCTCTCTTTGTAATGCTTCTTATAAAATCTTAGCCAAAATATTAGCCAATAGACTGAAACCTTTTCTAGGAGCTCTAATTTCTTCTCTGCAAGGAGGGTTTGTTAAAGGAAGACACTTAATATATAATGTGATCCAAGTTCAGGAGGCCCTTCACTCCAATTTCCAAAGAAAGGAGAAAGGCATGCTGATCAAGTTAGACATGAAAAATGCTTTTCACTGAGTCAAGCTCTCCTTCCTCTATCAAGTATTAATATCTTTTGGCTTTAGTGCAGAGTTCGTTGCTTTGATAAAATCCTGCACAGACAGGCCATGGATTTCGCTGCTTGTAAATGGAAGGCTGGCAGATTTCTTTGAAGCTTCGAGAGGGCTGCGACAAGGGTGTCCATTGTCTTCCATTCTGTATATTTTGATGGAGGAAGTGCTAAGTAGAAAGCTTTCTTCTGAAATGGTTGTTGGATTTATTCTTGGAATTAAGATTGCAAGAGGGGTGGCTCCCATTAACCACGCCTTTTTTGCAGACAACTCTCTCTTATTGGGAGGGGCACCCCTTATCATTTCTTAGGATTTCAATGTAATTATGCAAAATTATTGTTCAATCTCTGGTGCATTGATCAATAAAAACAAAAGTGTTGTTTATGGATGGAACATAGATCGTCAGTCTCTTCATAGAATAGCTCATTATTTGGGCTTCCCTGGATTCGATAAATGGGATAAAATCAAGTACTTGGGGCTTCCCTTAACTTTGGGACCCCACCCTCCTTCCCTATGGTTGGATGTGATTGGTAAAATCAAATCTAAAATTGTCTCCTGGGGTGGGAATTGGTTAACTAAGGTGGGAAAATTGATTTTGACAAAGTCTGTAATTTCATCCCTCCCTCTCTTCCATCTTTCTTTGCTTCTTACCCCCAAGTCCATTTCCGCTCAAATATCCAAACTCCTTCATGACTTTCTCTGGGAAGGTGGCAAAGGAAACCAAAAGAAGATGCATTTAGTCAATTGGGAAACCCTCAAAGATCCATCTTAGAGGGTGGTCTTCAAATTCGAGATCCTGAGTTATCTAATATGGCTTTGGGAGGGAAGCTCGTATGGAAATTGTACTTAGATAAACACCACTCAGTCAGCAAGATCTTTTGGAAAAAAATACTTAAAAGGAGGATTACTGAGAAATATTAAGATATTTAACACCCCTACAGGAATGTCAGTATGGAATCTATGCCAAAAAGGATTCGACAATATTTAGTCTCAATTTTATAGAATTCCAGGAAGTGGGAAAAATACTTTTCTCTCAAAGGATAAGATTTTAGGAAATCTTCCTCTCTCATCTATTAATTCTCTGTCTGAGTTTAAGATTTGTTTAACCAATAAAGGGCACCTCAGGCTGGCATACATTTGTATTTGGGATAGAAATGGGAATTGGGTTGGCTGGGTCTTCCCTGAGACCCCAGTTCATCTTATTTCTCAACAGAATTTGTTGATTCTTCACCTAACTGGTATGGATCCTGTTAATTGCATTTCCAAATATGTTTGGAGATGGGGACATATAGGAAAATACTTAGATGTATTAGGCATCTCCGTTCTTCAATTGTCCACAGGCCCTTTCTCTTCTCCAACAATTTGGAAGGATGTGCGGTCCTCTCCTTGTCTCCCTAAGGAATTTTTTTTTTACTTGGCTCCTCCTACATAGACGAGTTCTGACCGGAGAGAATTTGCAAATGCAAGGTTTCAATGGGACGTTTAGATGTTGTTTCTGCAATATTTCAGAGGAAACATCTGACCATATCTTCAGCAACTATGAGTTTCTCATCATGTATGGAAGATGGTTCTACTTGGCCTATCTGTTACAGCATCATCTCACAGCTCTGCATCTTTACTTTTCTCCTCTTGGCATGAAAGGATTCCAAGCTGCCAAGATCGGATTTCTGGCAATTCGGTCAACATTAAGGAGTGGAAAAAGTTATGGCTGGTAATTCCAAACCTCATTTGGTGGTCTCTGTGGCTTTCAAGTAACGATTGGATATTCAATGGCAAGTGGTTGACACCTAAAAAAGTAGTTGCTAATTCCAAATCACATATATCAGAATTAGTCCATAATTTCTTTTCCCCATCCGATCTACCTGCTAAAGTGTGCATATGGCTGGGAAATTGTCCTCTATTCAACCGGAAAACGAATATCGTTAAACCAATTTTCCCTCCAGCCTGGTGAATTCACTGCAATAAGAGTCAATTCTTAAATCATTGGACAAATTATCCATGTGCATGTATTTTTTTCGACGGCGCGTCCAAGGGAAATCCCGGGTTATCTGGAGCTAGGGGGTTGATAATCTCGTATGACCGGCTAACTGTAACTAGCTTCAGTTGGGGACTTGGTAAAATGTCTAATAATCAAGATGAGAGTTACAGTTTACTCAAGGACTGTCTATTGGCAAAGGAGGTCGGTATTAAAACTATCCAAGTTTACGGGGACTCCGACCTCTTGATCAAAATGCTAAATTCAGATGGTCTTTTTAATAATCCATCTCTAAACTTAATTATGCAGAGAATCCGAATCACAATGAAGGACTTCGAGCATGTTGAATTTTTTCACATTTTGAGATATTTAAATGGAACAACAGATTCTTTGGAAAATATAGTCTGTCTTTTGGCTCAAGGTTATCTTAGTCTTAATGGAGAAGCCAGTTTATTTTAGCCAATACCCAAATTTTATCTGGGAATTTCCTCTTGATAGCCATTGTTTATTCTTTGAAGGGCTTACAACAGTTTTTCTTCCTTGAGTGTAATTGGATATATTAACAATGGCTCTTGTTTTCATGTATAATTTTTCTAAAAATCAATCAATAAATAAAAAACTACCCGTTTTTGTTAAAAATAAAATTATAATGTGTCGGCTAGCACAAAATACCATCGGCATCGATTTTTAATCACTGAAACATAAAGTGCTAAATCGATGGTGGGGATTTTTCCTTTAGCTCCACACCATGATTAATTACAATATATACATCATATACATTTAATGCAAACAGGGTGTTACACGTATGTATTTATTCCCTCTACTTCACTAGGTAGGTGGGGCACCCCATCGATTGGCGATACACTGGCCTGATTTGCTAGTCATAGTTGTACAAGAGACCAAACCAACTGCGGTTTCCCCAGCATTTCCAATGTTAGCTTCATTAGGATATTTACATCTGATCCTAGATCCAAGATGAGTGAATCCAAATCATAGTCACCGATCTGGACATTCATCCTCATTTCCCTTCCCGTTTTTTTTAATGCAAAGAATTCACTAAGTGGTCTTGTCACCCTTTCTCCTGTTGGTACAACAAGCTCGCTATTTATGCTAATGTATCTAGATCTTTTGCTAACGACATAGAGCTCTCTAGAAAAATTTGCAAAGTACTAATTAACCTTCCTTGATGATCCTGACATAGGCGTTGAAACAAAAATTGGTGGAATTTCATAGATAGGTAATTTACTAGTGTTCTTGTTCAGTATGTCCCTCGTGTTGAATAAGGTTTATTTCTCAACGTTTACATTGGATTGTACATTCTTTCGAGCCACCAATGGTCCATCAGCTCTTGTCATCGCTCCTCCTCGAGTTACCACTCCAACATTGGCCAACTGAGTTCTGGGTTCCACCAATATTTTTCCTATAGTTGGTCCCTAATTTTGATTATGAGTTTGATTCGCATTCTGGTTTGATTGTGGTTGCGACTAGTTCTTGGCTTGCCACTTTGCAATCAACCATGGACACACTTCAACAATATGATCTGCGACACTGTAATAAGTACATTGAGACTGTATATTCAGACAGACTCTCTGGTAACGTCCCAATACTCTGCAACTATATCACGTTATTGGTTTACGACCTCATCCCATAGCTCCTCTGCGAGAAAAGCCTCCATTGCAACCTTTGCAGAATCCTACTTGTGGTTGATACTGTGGTTGGTTGAACTGCTGCTGTTGATTAGGCTGCGACTGAGCATACTACAGTTGAGTATACTGTAGTTGATGCTGGTTATACTACATATGGTTGTACTGTGGTTGTTTTTGAGTGTACTGTAGTTGTGTCGGTGGTCTTTCTGCTGGTCTATATTCTTCTCCTTTCATAAAATATGTATCCATGGTTCTTTCTTAAAGAAAATGATATGCTCTTCAGTCCTTTTCTTCATGGCCAACTAATCGAAAAAAGTTGAAAAACATATTTTTTAGCTTCAACACAACCTTCTGAAGGTATACACATTCCTCGAACCGATGTTCTCTAGTCTAGAAAATCTAACACCATGGTAGTCCTATTTAACTTAGTGGATTCATAGCTCCAACCTGTAAATATTTTTCGAAGTCTGGGCATTGATCCTTATGATGTCCTTCTATCTGACATCGAATGCACCATACTTCTTCACAGACTTCTTTTCCCTTCTTGATATCTTGCAACTTAATAGTAAAGTTCGCTAATTGCAACTGGATATGGCTCATGCTAACCCCCGTTTCGCCAACTGGTGAAATTTCCAACTTCATCGCAATCTCCAGAGCTTCTATCTGGGACACAATCTTCTGTTGCATTAATGGCATATGGATGTGTGGTACCAAAGTTGCAATAAACCATTCCTTATGTTGTATATTGTTGATTCCAAAGTTGAACTTAGCCATGAGATTTTTGAACCGCTGATCAAAATCCCATACATACTCATTCGAATATTACTTTATTTCCTTCAACTCAGTAATATACTGCGATTCGGATTTTGGATTTTTAAATTCCTTGATTAGTTCGGTCCTAATCTGCACCAATGTCTTCTGAGGACTCCCTGTCGGTACTTGCACAAATTTCATGTACCAATCCAATGCTCAGGCTCGAAAAGTTGTCACTAGTTGTCCTTTCTTGATATATTCGTCTTGTACTTGTTTTAATGTCCATACTACTTCGCATAGGAACCAATACTGCTTCGGATCTTCAGTCCCATTACCTTGGAACAAGGGTAGCTTCACGTCGTCACCTACCATTCTGGGTCTTATTCTAGTATTCGTTGACCCACTATTATTACTACTGTGTTGACACATAGGACAATATTGTGATGACCTTGTGTTTCTTCCTCCTGAATTTGGCACAGTGCATAGAGGTGTAGGTATGTTGTTGCTTTGAGTTGTTCCTTCCTTGGACTCGGGCATATCCTGGTCATTCCCTTCGTCACTATAGGGTCGTTCAGTTCCTTGTGGTCCCTTCTTGCAGTTTCTTATTTTGGTTGTACCAAGACTCTCCTCAGTCCTTCTCATCTTCTCTTGCCGAAACCTCACCCCACTTCCTAGGGGACCACACTCTTCCTAAACTTCCCTGACAGTCTCATCGTAACTTCCATCCATCTACCCCATATCATTCCATCCAACCCTTTCCTTTGCAGTACTCGCAACCTCCGCACACTAGATATTTACTCGTCGAAATTCATCTTTAGTATTCCCTTTTCACAGATGAGGATCTTAATCCACAGTTGTAATGACAAAAAAAATATTCCCCTCGATCCCTTAAAGAATTCCCTCTCAGTGTTGTTGTAGGACTTAAATGTGTCGATAACAAACTCAGTGATATATCCTTCTAAAATTTTGTCTATCCACACCTCGAAAACTCTCAAAGTTTTTTTGTTCACCCTTCGCAATTGTTGGATTAGTTTAGGGGTCCACTGATTAGGGTCGCCTCCTTGGAAATTCCTCTTATGGAAAGTAAGTTCCACGAATCACTCATACAATATTATTGGAAACTCAAGGAAGAATATTTCATGGATATCAGAGTAAATATATCTCCCCAACCACTCTTATACCATCAGTCTTGTTGAAATATTGTAACTTCAAATAATATTCTATATGTATCTTTTGTGGTCCCCGATGGTCCTACCGGGAGAACCACTTGTATTTCTTTATACCCCAATGCTTCTAATCGGGAGAAATAATAAGAGTCATGAGGAAGTCCCCTCAAATTGTAAGGTGGTGCATAAGCACCCCAGTTGTGGTTACTCGAGCCTACATGATTAAATTAGGATTACTCGAGCCTACATGACTGAATTAATTATTAAGTGAACGAACGAATATAAATAGAGGTGTGGCACTCCTCATTTGAAACACACACACTCACTTGTGTAGTGCATTAGTGAGACAGAGAGAAGTAGCTGGAGAAGGAGGAGGATTAGTCTTTTGGTTTTACCTTTTATCTTTTTGGGGCATCTATATTGAGGAAGCTTTTGCTGGCTTTTTCCCTTTAGGATTTTCCTAGGATAAATCCTTGTTGTTCTTGTGATATTGTTTCTTTCAGTGATCCTGTTTATATGTTTTTGTTATGAAATTGAAATTAAATGCTGATGATCTAGCTTAGCATATGGAATTCTAACATGGTATCAGAGCTAGCCTGAATAGGATAGCTTTCACAAGGTGAAATAGCCCTCTCTCTCTACCCAAAAGAAATTAGGGTTTCAGGAAAATTTTTATTTTTAGAAAACTGCTTGCATAGAAATTTGCTCCCTCCCAGAGCACATCTTTTGATCCTGGAATCGAGGTTTTTGGATGAGTGAGTCTCTGGAAAAGTGAAACCCTAGTTTGATAGATGCACCAGAAAACTGTTGAACCAGAAAACAGCTGGAGAAGCTGAATCTTGCAAGTCTTATTTGGAAGGTGAAGATCTGAGATCTCTAGAAACTAAGCACACCAATCAACTCACCTCAGTCAAGCGCATCTCCTGGTAAGTTTAGTTTCTCATTCCGCAGAATTTAAATTTTTTGTGATTTTCCGACAAGAAGGCCCCAAGCACTAAGCTTGAGGACAAGCTAGAAGGCATAGAGAATTTCCGAGCATGGAAATACAGGATTGGTCTCATTCTCCAAGAGAATGACCTTGATAAGTATATCAAAGACGAAGTTGCAGAACCTAAAGAAGCTAATGCCAAGGAGAAGCACAAGAAGGATATGATTAGGGCACAAAGGATTATTGCTAACTCTATCAAGGATCACTTGATCCCTCAAGTGTCATCCAAGAAGACTCCAAAACAAATATGCCCTATCTAGAATGTATGAGGGAAGAAACATCAACATAAATATGAATCTAAGAGCTCAACTGAAGAGCACCAAGATGAGTCATGGAGAATCCATCCAATACTACTTCACAAGGGTTTCTCAGATCAAAGAACAACTAGAAGATATTGGAGATAAACTTGATGAAGATGAGATGGTTATGACTGCTCTCAATGGTCTCACTAGACCCTAGGAGTCATTCATTCAAATGATGTGTGCCAGGAAGGAAAGCATGAAGTTTGATGTGGTATGGGAAGACTGTATTCAAGAGGAGACTAGAGTGGCAAATAGAGAAGCCTTAATAAAAGAGGATGATTAAGCCCTATCCACTCATACCAAGAGAAGAAGAAGAAATCAAACCATCTTCAAGAAGGGAAACTACAAGGAGCATCAACCTCCCAGAATATTCCAAAGATCAAGAGAAAGTCTATCAAATAAGGATTACTGTAGTTTTCAATGTTTCCATTGTGACAAGATATGACACATTGCCAGAAATTGTCCTATGAAGAAGCAAGAATATAAGAAGAGGATCAACAACAACAAAAGACGCCATGCTCATCTAGCTGAAGATGAGGATGAAGAAGAAGAAGATGAAGGACCTCCAAGAAAGCAAGCAAGAGAAGAAGATGCAGAAGAGTATGTACTATTCTATGCTCTCTCTAGGTCTGTAACACCTAGAGAAGACACTTGGCTTATTGATAGTGGTGCTTCAAAGCACATGATGGGACAAAAGAAAACTCTATCCAAACTTGAAGAAAATATCTCTCCTCAGAAAGTATCCCTAGGAGATGACTATCAATATCTGATCAAAGGAGTCGGTGAAGCAAGCTACAAACTTGATTTAGGTAATCCCCTAAAGATGAAAGATGTATTATATGTACTTGTCCTAAAGAAGAATTTGCTTTCTATCTCAGCTTTAGATAAGAAAGGATTTAGAGTTGCTTTCATAGATGGTCAAGTACTCATGTGGCCCAAAGGAAAGAATATTGAAGATGCAGTCATCATTGGTGAAGAAGAAGGAGGCTTGTATAAACTCAAGGGGCACTCAGAAACAACCTTTGTTCATGAGTCTACTGACCCTAGTGAACTATGGCATAGAAGGCTTGCCCACATTAATTACAAGGCTCTACCTCATGTGAACAAAGTAGTGACGGGATTACCAGACATGAATATCAAGCATGAAGGCATTTGCAAAGGATGTGCGAAGGGAAAGAACATCAAGAATCCATTTCTGAAGAGTGAAACAAAAACAAAAGGTATGTTGGAATTGATTCATTCAGATGTATGTGGTCCAATGTCTTCTACATCCTTAAGTGGCTTTGAATATTATATCACATTTATTGATGACTATTCAAGAAATACTTGGATATACTTCTTGAAAGCAAAGAGTGAAGTGTTTGAGAAATTCAAGGAGTTCAAAGCCTTGATAGAGAATCTTTCAGACAAGAAAATAAAGACACTCCGATCAGACAATGGCAGAGAATATACCTCAAAAGAGTTTGAAGCTTTTTGCAAAGATGCCGGAATCAAGAGGGAACTAACTACTCCCTACAATCCTCAATAGAATGGGGTTGTGGAAAGAAAGAATAGAACCATCATGGAGGCAGTGAAGACAATGATATATGATCAAGATCTTCCAATGCATCTATGGGCAGAAGCAACAGGAACTGTTGTGTATGTACATAATAGAATATCTTGCAATGCTCTTGGATTCAAAACTCCATAAGAGATGTTCACAGGAAAGAAGCCTGAGGTAAGTCACCTCAAAATATTTGGTTGTCCAGTATATATCCGTATACCAACAGAGAAAAGAACCAAGTTGGACCCTTCTGGAAAGAAGGGGATATTTGTTGGATATTGTGAAGTATCCAAAGCATTTAGAATTTACATTCCTGGATTCCATCACATGGAAATCAGTCGAGATGTGACATTCGATGAAGAGGCAGCCCTCAAGAGATCCAGGAAGTGCCAACATGAAGAAGTGTATGAAGAAGAGACACCTCCCAGAAATAAAGAAACCACATGTCTCCTTGAAGAAGAAACTCCTGAAGAACATGACATGGCAGAACCACAAGAACCTCCTACAATGGAGATGTCATGAAAGAGAAAGCCTGCTTGGACAAGAGAGATTATACAAGAAGCAGAAAGATATGGAGCTCCTGAAGGCTCCACAAGAGTAAGTAAGAGGCCCAAGAGATTTTCCAACTATGTAGCCTTGATGTTTGATCTTGTAGATCAAGAACCTACAAGCTCCGAAGAAGTGACACAGAAGAAAGAATGGGTAGAAGTGACACAGAAGAAAGAATGGGTAGGTTCTTGTAGATCAAGAACCTACAAGCTCCGAAGAAGTGACACAGAAGAAAGAATGGGTAGAAGCAGTGACTGAAGAATACCAGTCAATAATGAGGAATGATGTATGGGATATAGTTCCCAAACCAGAAGGAAAGAGTGTAGTATCCTCCAAATGGATCTACAAGATAAAACATGCAGCTGACAGAAGTATCGAGAATTATAAAGCAAGATTTGTGGCCAAATGTTTCTCTCATAAAGAAGGAATTGATTATGAAGAGACTTTTGCACCTGTAGCACGGTATACTTCAATCAGAGCTATCATGGCACTCACATCCATGATGAAGTGGGACTTACACCAAATGGATGTGAAGACAGCCTTCCTGAATGGTGTGATTAAAGAAGAAGTATACATAGAGCAGCCACAAGGATTTGAAGTTGAAGACAGACAAACTCATGTAAGCAAGTTGAAGAAGGCCCTGTATGGCCTGAAGCAAGCTCCTCGAGCTTGGTATGGAAGGATAGATAGTTTCCTGAAAAGCATGGGATTTTCCAAAAGTAAAGTCGATCCTAACTTTACCTCAAGGTTATAGAAGATGAACCTATCATACTATTACTATATGTGGATGATTTATTTCTGACAGGGAATGAGAAGCATATTATGGAAAGCAAGAAGAGACTCGCCGAAGAATTTGAAATGAAAGACCTTCAATTAATGCATTACTTCCTAGGTTTGGAAGTATGGCAAAGTTCAAAAGGAATCTTTCTCAACTAGGAAAAGTATGCTATAGAGATATTGAAAAGATTCAATATGTTGGAATGCAAATCCATGGCCACACCCATGGAACAACCTGAAGTTATTAGTTGATGACTCATCAGAGTTAGTGGATGTGACTCAATATAGATAGATTATTGGGTTATTAATATATTTAACAAATACCAGACGAGACATTTGTTTTGTTGTGAACACCTTGAGTCAATATCTAGTTCAACCTAGACGGGTTCACCTAATAGCTACAAAGCATGTGATGAGATATCTGAAAGGGACTATAGACTTTGGTCTATACTATGACGGAAGCCATGAGTACATATTGTATGGTTACATAGATGCAGATTGGGTTGGAAGTGTCTCGAACAGGAAACGCACATCAGGTGGATGTTATAGTCTGGGATCTGCTATGATTTCATGGTTTAGCAGGAAACAGTCCAGTGTTGCTCTTAGCACAGCCGAAACCGAATATATAGCAGCTTGCTCTGCTAGTTGTGAAGCCATATGGCTTCGAAAGCTAATGTCAGGGTTATTCAACCTAGAGTTGGATACTACCATGATTCTATGTGATAACCAAAGTTGTATAAAGATGATAGAGAACCCAGTGTTCCATGATAGATCAAAGCACATAGAAATCCGGTACTTTTACATTCGAGATATGATGCAGAAGGGAGCCATAAAGCTCCAGTACGTGAGTACTGATGAACAAGTTGTTGATATGTTGACGAAGCCTCTGTCCCGGGTAAAGTTTGAATACTTTCGTGACAAGCTTGGTGTTGTTCAGAAAGACCTTCCTCGAAAGGGGGAGTAGTGATGTAGCAGTGGGATTGTATCATCCCTGGGAACTTTCCCTAAAGTGATCCGGTGACCTCGGTCCTAGAGAATGAAGAGGGATTGTATCATCCCGGGACATCTGTCCATAATGGATCCGGTGACCTCAGTCCTCGAGAATGAAGAGGGATTATATAATCCCGGGACATCTGTCCATAATGGATCTGGTGACTTCAGTCCCCGTGAATGTGGTGGGATTGCATCATCCCTGCACTTCTGTTCAAAATGTATCCAGAGGCTTCGGTCCCCGTGAATGTGGTGGGATTTCATAATCCCTAAACTTTTGTTCAAAATGTATCCAGAGGCTTCAGTCCCCGTAAATGTGGTGGGATTGCATCATCCCTGAACTTCTGTTCAAAATGTATCCAGAGGCTTCGGTCCCCGTGAATGTGGTGGGATTGCATCATCCCTGAACTTCTGTTCAAAATGTATCAGGAGGCTTCGGTCCCCGTGAATGTGGTGGGATTGCATCATCCCTAAACTTCTGTTCAGAATGTATCCAGAGATTTTGGTCCCCGTGAATGTGGTGGGATTGCATCATCCCTGAACTTCTGTTCAGAATGTATCCGGATATTTCAGTCCCCGTGAATGTGGTAGGATTGCATCATCCTTGGACATAGTCCTAAAGTGATAGGGATTGATTATCCCGTAATCAATCTGGTGACTTCGGTTGTCAAGAATGTGGTGGGATTGCATCATCCCTGGACTTTAAGTCCAAAAGTGATCTGAAGACTTTTGTCTTCGTGCTGTGGATTGCAAGTTGTTGCTGATGATGATGATGTTACTGATCGAAAGATCAGAGTGTGATGATGATGATATTACTAATCGAAAGATCAGAGTGTGATGATGATGACGTACTGATCGAAAGATCAGAGTGTGGTGATGATGATGTATTGATCGAAAGATCAGAGTATGATGGTGATGTTTCTGATGTTGCTGATCGAAATATCAGAATATGCTGATGATGATGTTGTTGATCGAAAGGTCAAAGTGTTGAAGATGTTGTTGCTGATCGAAAGGTCAAAGTGTTGAAGATGTTGTTGCTGATCAAAAGGTCAAAGTGCTGAAGATGTTGTTGCTGATCGAAAGGTCAAAGTGCTGAAGACGTTGTTGCTGATTGAAAGGTCAAAGTGCTGAAGATGTTGTTGCTGATCGAAAGGTCAAAGTGTTGTTGATGATGTTATCAATCAAGCGGTCAAAGTGTTGCTGTCATTGAAGATTGAAGATGAAGACTATATGATGTTGAAAAGCTTCCAATGATTTATAGATGTGTTACCCTAATGATGTTGATGATGTCCTCTATCTCTCTCCTACTATTGTTGTTGTTGATGTTGTTGTAAAATACCCTTCTTGTTAAGGGGGAGTGCAGAAATATTGTAACTTCGAAGAATATTCTATATGTATCTTTTGTGGTCCCCGATGGTCCTACCGGGAGAACCACTTGTAAGGTGGGTCTTTTGTGGTCCCTGATGCTTCTAATCGGGAGAAATAATAAGAGTCATGAGCAAGTCCCCTCAAATTGTAAGGTGGGTCATTAGCACCCCAGTTGTGGTTACTTGAGCCTACATGATTAAATTAGGATTACTAGAGCCTACATGACTGAATTAATTATTAAGTGAACGAACAAATATAAATAGAGGTGTGGCGCTCCTCATTTGGAACACACACTCACTTGTGTAGCGCATTAGCGAGAGAGAGAGAAGTAGCTGGAGAAGGAGGAGGATCAGTCTTTTGGTTTTACCTTTTATCTTTTTGGGGCATATATATTGAGGAAGCTTTTGCTGGGTTTTTCACTTTAGGGTTTTCCCAGGATAAATATGTGTTGTTCTTGTGATACTGTTTCTTTCAGTGATCCTGTTTATATGCTTTTGTTATGAAATTGAAATTAAATGTTGATGATGTAGCTTAGCATATGGAATTCTAACAAATCTCGAGTTCTATTTTTCTTCTTCTGCAAATTCTCGGGCCTTCTGATCGAACCAGTCCCAGATCTCTGGCTTCGTCAGATGCCACAACATGTCCTCTTCTTCTTTGTCCTAAGGTCTCGACAACGAAGCCATTTGTTGACACACTTCTATCAACAAGGGTTCACTCCATAGATCTGTCAACACCCATCGATGCAAGATCCCTAAACATCGACCCGAATAGGTTTTACCCTATCCAACAACACCTGCGAAATAGATGCAGTCTCACCCGAGATTTATGAGGGAGGGCTGCAAGAACCACATTTTCGTAGAAGGAAGAGGACTTTTGCACTATCTCTTACTCTATCGCAATGTTACTCAGAGATCTAGGGTTTAAGCATATCATTTAACATCATTCACAATCATTCTTACTCATATTTAGATAGACACAAACATAATTTAGATCCATTTAACTCAGAATTGCTTTAACAAAGACATCAACATGTATTAATTCAATGATCCCTCCAAGACGCCGCATCATTCATATTTTAACATGAAAATTCATAGATCGCACCATCGTTAAGTTCGGAAGTTTCACAGATATTTAGAAAAAAACATGGATTTCATCATCAACAACATCCTTATATTAATGCCACATACACCTTGCAAAAGACAAGCATTCCTTGGTTAAGCCTCAGACCATAAAATACGTTCATTCATAGATTGACTCCTCTGATTCTATGATCCTATGATTCTACTCCTAATTCTACTTATATGCTTCAGCCTTTACAAAATGGTCCATATAGCCGACTTTCTAACTAAATTTGACCAAAACTTCCTAACTAAATCAACCATAATGACCACATTTGTCGGTATCCTCTTCCACACAGTTGACTCTTTCTCCTATCAATGTCTTGTTTGTCGATGGCAGAAGCGCACCTTGTGCATCATATCCCCTTGCCAACATATGGGTGATGAGTATATAAGATAAACTAATTAAGGGGTATCCCTTTTCAATCTTGTGAGGGATTATTTATTTCAAAGTGGAATACCCTTGTGGTGATGAGTATATAATATAGACTAATTAAGGGATATCAGTTTTCAATCTTGTGATGGATTATAATTTCTTTCAAAATATTTTGTTATGTGTAAGTGGAATAGCCTGTGGTAATAACTATATAATATAGACCGATTAATGGATATGGTGATGAGTATATAATATAAACTAATAAAGGGATATTCGTTTTCATCCTTTTCAATCTTGTGAGGGATTAATATTTCTTTCAAAATATTTTGTTATGTGCAAGTGGAATACCCTTACATGGTCCAAAAGACTATCGATTAATGCAACAAGACACATATTTACAAACAAAAAACCTTAGAAATGCCTATTCTCTACCATCGATGATGCAGATGGAGGACCTCGAGACCTTCGATGCCACTCAGACGATATTTCATGAGCAACTTTGCTCTTGCAACAACATGCTTGCTTTCTTGTATGGAAACCTAATGGTATAATTGCTTATGGTAAGAATTCCCAATGCCAATGAGGAGGATGAGGAATCAAGGATGCCATTACTTTTGACAAGGAGAAACATAGTAATCTTACATTGTCCTCAATCCACTCTTCATAACTAGATGAGATATTTCCCCACCCTTCTTACATGCATTTGATGATTGGCTTCATGAGTCACTGGAGGTGGATGTCTTCATTTAAGGCACATGGGTGAGATCCTTCTCTAGATAAACCATCAAACAAGTGTCCTTTCTGAATATGGTAACCACGACATAATTTATCTCTAGAACACCATAACCCCTTGTATATTGATTTTTCCCTTCCCTTATTGCCTAAATGAGAACAACCTTAACAAATTCAGGACCATCAATGTTTGGAAATCCTTGCCCAAGTTTAATATCATTATATTTCATAGCTAGGATGACCATATGCGTCAAGATTATAGTCTTGAATTTCTCCGAGCATGGAGACACCTACAACAAGCATTCACTCAAGATAAAAAGACATATTGTCATTAAAAATAACAAATTGCCAATGTGGAGCCATGCTTCACTCTTTCCCTAACAAAGGGGATCTCTACATCAATGGTGAAGATGCCACGTGGCCTACAACCCCTTCAAATGAGAATTGTTTGATAAACTATGTCCATCAAAAGATAAGTAGGACACCAAGTTAACTTGAATTGTCTCCACTTACAAACAATATTTAGCCTATCCTTTATGACGGATTGATCCACGTCATCTTCTAAACAAAATATTCCAAGCCCATAAAATATATCGATCTCATAAAGTGTTTCCCGTCACCAAAGAGAACGCACCACTAGGATGAAAGAAACGTGGTAAACAAACTCACTTTTTCGCTCCAAATGGATTGGTGTCAATACAGTGACACGAATTCAATAATTGTTGAGCTTGTACATATTGCCCAAACTTCCCATCAAAGAGTCGACCTAGAGGCTAATGCTTACATCAAGTGGGAAGAGTTCAAAATGAGAGAAACCAAAGGCTATTCCATTGGATGAATACATGGGATCTAGACCTCGGTGCAGATCAGCCCTGCTAAATGCATGTAGATGTTTGGAAAAGGCAAAAATTTAGTAGAACTTCAAGCTGAATATCTAAAGTGGTGTTCAAAAATTCTTGCATCTTACATTACGGGAATTTTCAACAACATCATTCAGCAGGGATTCCCTACAGATTGGACAACTAGCCTCGCAATTCCTCTTTTCAAGAGCGAAGATGCCAACGATCCCTTCAATTATAGGACCATAATGATAAACCCCTTGTTTGCAAAGCTATTTGGAAGCAAGCTAGAAAATATAATTAGCAAGTGGGTGGAAGAAAGATGCAAGCGTGCTAAAGGGCAAGGAGGATTTAGACCTAAACATTCCACAGTGGACTATGGCATTACTTTAAGGCACATCATTGAAAAAGTGTGGGAGAAAAAAGAGGAAGCCTTTTATTGCTTTGTCGATTTCAAAAAATCTTTTGACACGGTTCCCTGGGATAAGCTATGGCACGGAATGGAGGAACTTGAGGTTCCTATACATCTTAGAGCAGTTGTTCACAGGCTCTATGAGGAGGTCAAAGTCAAAATGAGAACATCAGATGGTATCTCCAAAAGTTTCAGAGGTGATATCGGGGTCAAGCAAGGGTGCCCATTATCCCCTACCCTTTTTGGCTTATATATTGACAAACTAGAAGAGTGGTTAAACTTAGAGGGCGTGGATGGCGCCCTAGTGGGTGAGTATGTGATAAGGCTTCTTTTGTATGCAGATGATCCTATTTTGAGTGCAAAGTCTGCTCTTGGCTTGCAAGAGCACTTGATTTCCCTTGAGCACTTTTGTAGAACAGTTGGGATGCAAGTAAATACTAGCAAGACGAAAGTGGTAGTTTTCTCTAGCAAAAGAAGACATAAACAACATAAGTTCTACTTTGAAGACAATACCCTTGAAGTAGTGGAAGATTACAAATACCTCGGAATCAACTTCAACAAAAAATTGAGTTTGGAAGGTTGCAGGAAAAAAAGAACTTTTGGAGGTTGGAAAGCGTTTTATGCTTTCCAAAATAGGTGCAAAGAGGCAGAGTTATGGGACTGGAAAACTATGCAAACCCTTTTTGGGCTCTTAGTGATCCTGGTTGTTCTCTATGGTTTGTGAGATTTGGGCCAGCAGTAACTTTGATTTACAGTGGAGGCAAATAGAAAATATTCAAAAACACATGATCACAAGCAAGTTCAAAATTAAGAGTTCAGTGCCTTACGAGATCATGCTAAGTGAAATGGGGGTGGCTTCTATTGAAGCAATTGCTATGGTGAAACTCATGAGGTATCTAAAAAGAGTTGAGCAAATGGAAGAAAGTAGATGGCCTAAGGTTGTCTTCAATGACATATTGTGCAAAAGAAAGAAGACTTGGATGCGGCAAAATATTAAATGGCTTAGCAAGTGGGATATGTGCTTGAGCACATGCCCTACAAATAGTAAAGAAATAAAGGCTTTTGTTATCAATAAGTTCTACAAGTGTACTTGGGATAAAGAGCTAGGGAGAAAGAGAAAGTATTATATTGAAGAGTTTAACCCTACCTACAATCAGCATCAAAAGGGGCCAATATACCGTGGAAAGCCAAAATTCTTATTGCTCAATTAAGAACTAATTCCCATCAACTCCATTGTGAGACCGGGCGCAAGAGTATGTATTTTTTGCACCGCTAGTAAGGTGGAGACAGAAAAACATTTCATTTTAGAGCATGAAGCCTTTAAGGACAATAGGGATAGATACCCAAATGTCTTGATTGATAAATTTCGGGATGATTTATTTAACGAAGAGACTATTGAAAAATTAGAGAAGCTCATCATCAATGGTTCAAGTTGAACAAACAAAGGATTGAATTGCAGAAAACAAGGGACTTGGTCTATCCAATAGGCTATTCTTAACCTCAATCGCACGTTAAAATATTTCATTCATTCAATCGCTAAAGAATTGTATAAAATTGTATAAAAGAATTGTATAAAATTGTATAAAAGAATTGTAAGTATACAAGTTCGACAATGTTCTCGATCCTTTAATTGCCTGGAATTCGAACATATTTCACTCTTCTCTTTTGTAATCTGCTGGAGTTGGTTGTCGAGTTCTCTGCCATGGTGCAATTTCGGTGGCTGGATTTGTAGATTACTAAAACTATGGTTATCGTAGGGGGATCCCTGAGGCAATAGAGAAATGGACGAGGGAAAACCCTTCATTTCCTTCCAAGGTCGAGATATCCACAATGGATAGGAAAAAAATAAAATCGCTGAGTGAAATCGTGGCTCCTCGAACCTGCTGGATCTCCCTACAGTTCACTTCATTTGATTCAATTTCTTCATCAAGAAATGACCACACCTTCCTAGCTGGTAGCTCTATCTTCAGCAAATAAAGCTTGAGGCTCTTCCAAAGTATGCTTCAGGATGTTGTGTGAAGACAAACTGTTACATAGATGATTTCTGTCATCTACTTTTTGTGACAACAATCCAAATGGAACAACCCAGGTTGATGACCATACAACTGTTCCAAATGACCATACTTTGTTCCTCTTCTTCAATCTGTGGATTTCCAATGTTTGGTGTAGTGGGTAAACCGTAATAGAGCTCCACTCTTCTCCTAATCCCCCTTTCTTGGCCATCTCCACTTGCTCTTGCTCCTTTCTATATTTATTCAATTCTTCAAGATCTGTAGTCGCCAAACCACCCTCAACCTTATTACCACATTTATGCAAAACTGAGCCTTGACAGAGATCGTAGGAGCCAAGACAAACCATTCTGTGTATATTACACCTTCATTGTTGTAACCCTCCTTGCAAGCTCTGTAACTTTATAACAAGCCTCCTTAGGGGGTAGTCCTCTATTGAGACAATCTCCCAGGATCTTGAGGTGTCCTTCCTACAAGAGGTTGCAGGTGAATTGAGAAGAAGCCATTGGTGATTGAGAAAATAAAAAAATTGAGATTATAGAAAAGAAAAATGAAATTTGCTACCACACACAAACTTGGCCTCCTCACAATGCTGCCATAGATGCCTTGCCTTACTGCCTCAACTCACAAATGATGCTCACAAAATTTTCCCACACGGTCCTCAGTCCTCACTGCTCCAGAAACCTGCTCACACAATGAAAACACAGAAAATAGTGAAGAAAACCAAAGAATAGGGCTGCTTTTATGCTTAAAAATATCTATGTTCAACGGAACATTGGGTTTATTTCAGGTTTAGCAGTTTTTTTTTCAAATTTTTGTTTTATTTGTCATTGGTTCCTACCATGATCCGCCAAACATAAAAAAAATGGTAGTAAACACCATTACATGATGAGAAATAGCCAGGAAACAACTGAGAATAGATGTTTCCAGACAAGGAATGGAGTTTTTTGCAACATAGTTTTACCTGTAGAGTTGAGTCTTTTTTGACCATTTCTTCAATGTTGACCCTCTACCTCTTCCCTGCATTCTTCAACAAATTATACTCTTCAAATGCATTGCTTGCCTCTCAAATCTGCTTGGTAACCACAATTACATTTAAGAGTTAGCACAATAGTCCTCTCACCATTGCCCTCATTTGAGGTAGCGGCCATTCATAATACCTTCTAACAAGTTTACGTTCTAATAGCAGCTACAAATGAAAGTATGCATATGCCATGCACAATACCTATTCTCCACGCTAACAAAATACTAATGATGCTTTCCCTTTACTACAATCCAGTCCCTTCCCTTTGCAACAACAATAAACTTCCTTCTTAAGCCATGCGTCCTCCGATCATTCTTGTGAGCAAGCACTTGTGTTTTTTCCTCTCTTAGTTTTGACTCCAGTTCTAGATACTTCTTCCTCGCTAGTTCCATTTGATAATAGTTATGCATATGCCATTGACAGTTCCTATTCTTGATGGTAACAAAACAGTTAATGATGCCTTGCCTTTGCTACAGTCCAGGTCCCTCCCTTTTCAATGACAATAACCATCCTTCTTGAGAAGTGTATATTTTGATTATTCTTGGGAGAAAGCACTTGTGTTTCTGCTTCAATTACTTTTGACTCCATTCTGGAGTTTGGGTACTTCCCCCTCACTAGTTCTCTCATAGCTGCAATCATTAGTCTCTGTCACCAGTGTTAGAAAGAGTACCTCAGATATAGTTCTATAGTAGCATGAGACACTCAGCAGATCTGTACAACATTGATTTCTGTGCGGCATGACGGTCTGTAGATGAGGGTGCATCTGTCTAGGAAAGAGACACATTTTTATTTATAGGATTTTAGTGAGGGCACGTGCATGCATGCATTCCCAGGCTATATATTGAATAGCATAAGGTTATCCTTATATTCCAATTCTAGAAGATTGCATACATTTCTAAAGTAAAAGAGGGTTCATGCGATTGCATGTGTTAGTTTCAGTAGTTAGTTGCAGGAGTTATATTAGAAAATGTAATTCCACACCTTAAGGATTTCTTTGTAACATCAATCTAAAAGTAAAAAAGAGCATCCATGCTCTTCTACCATTGAAATATAAAATCTAAGAATCCAAATTTATCTCAATTTGTATGCCATGAAATACAACCTTCTTATTCCAAATAAACAAATCAATGGAACTAAGCAATGACAAACTAACAAGTGAATGGAGCAACATAATGCATATATAGTTATACTTGTTGATAAAAATGGACTAAAAATGATATTATTTTGTGTGTATATACAGGAAGATTTTCAACAAAAGCACATACAGTTGTGATTTTGATAGAAAATGAACTAAAAAGAATATTCTCTTTATTTATTTTTAATGAAATTGTCTAGAAAACCCACTAGTACTTCTCCATGATTCATGGATGGTAAGAATAGTAAACTGTTGACCTTATTAGCAGGAAGCCTAAACTTGTAGGAATCAAAGCTTGAACTCATGATCTCCCCCAAATCGAGAAAGCATACAAACATCTTAACAATTGAGCTAGTCCTTGGGGATATATATTCTCTTTATTTATACCGGAATCTTTCCAACAAAGCGTTATAATATTTGGTTACTTACATCAAAACCTACAATAATGAAGTGATGTATAGTTCCCACCTTATGTTACAGGAATGCTTTGTCGATAAGGAGGTTACATTATGTGCAATTATTATTTAACTACAATAAAATTCGATAGACATATTTAAGGAGGTTACATTATTTGCAATTATTATTTAAGTACAGTAAAATTCGAAAGACATATTTAACACCAGATTTGCCTACACAAGTTTGGGTGTTAAGTTCTAGCATATGTTCATGGATATTATACAGCGTGAGCTCAGCATTATTTAGTTCATCACACAACATCAACAATTCATGAGTACCTTGTCCATAAGGGTACCTTGTTGATGAGAATTATTCCATCCCAACCACATTCCAAAGTTGCAACGTATGAGTTTAGAGATCTTCCATAGATCTATTTTTGGTAGGATTTCAATTTACGATTCCAGAGATCTATATTTAGAAGACTCCTAGTTCAGTTTTCTAAAGATATATTTTTAGAAGTGTTTCCCCATGCTGATTTTTATATTTATACTTTGGAGGATAATTGGGGACTGAGTACTTTCAAACTTTAATCTTGAAAATTTTCAATTTTAGAATTTTATCTTTCTTGAATTTTAAAAGTAAATTTGGATACCCATTGATGAACACGGGTTCTCTTTGTGTGAGGTTTCAAGCTTTTTGGGCGTTATGCAAAGCCAATCAAATGTGGTAAGAAACCATAGTAGCATAATTGGGTCGTATTGGCATTTTGTGTACGGAAATTTCGAACAAATTTGAATTCGTCGAATATTCGATCTATATGTAATATAATACCGATACGGTTAATTTTGAAAATTAATTTTAAAAAGCTAAATTTTAATTATTCAATTTCCTTTCAATTTCATACTTCTTAATTCAATTTAATAGGAATAAAATATGCCAAAGGAAATAAATATGCAAATATAATAGCAACACTAGATTTATTGGTTACCAAAACCATGTGCCCAAAACCACTTACATCCTTGCTCATTCCAGAGTTAAAGTTAACTCTAACACAATTTAAAAATTCATTAATTAATTCCAATTGTAAGTAGTGGTAAATATTATTTACTTTATTTTTAAAATAATTAATAAATATTAATAAGTAAGAGTTTTCTCTCTTGCACTAAGGGCGTTATATTTTTATTTTTTAAAGACTAATTTTGGTTATAAGAAATATGTTTAAAAAAGTGTGATTTTTTTTAAGTTTAAAATTTAATGGTTGATATTCAATATTTCATTAAAAATATTGTATATGTTTAACTATATATAAATGCTATATATATTGTTGTATGTTTAATTAAAAATATTATATATAAGAAATCTACTTCTGTATTTTATTTGTATTGGAATTTTTCGTTACGTATTTTTTCCGTATTGAATCGTATTCGTACTCGAATTATGCTACTATGTCAAAAACAAGGTCTAAAAATAGAAATTTTCAATTTTCAATGTGGATCACATTTTTGGAGACCCAGTATCAAGTACAATTCAGTGGTAAAATAAAATTTGATAGTAATCAAAGAATGCCAATTTTATTCTATTTTTAGAAATGAAATTCTCTAAAATTTGGTGCAAATGTCAATGTAGTAGTTAGAAAAAATATCCAACTCATTACTATTTTGGACGAATAATTTTACAAAAGAATGAAAAATCATCACAAACATATAGCATCTGTTATCCAACAGACTATTCCATGGATTACAAATAAGAAGACTAGGACATAGATAAACATGTGACAATCGTAGCTTCTCTCAAATAGATGCTAACTTTCCTACTCCAAAAACTACTAGTTTCAATCCTGCCAGATTAAAGGAAAATAAGTATGTTGGTCCAACATAAACCCATAGTTTAGTTGCAAATTTTTAATTGCATTTTATTAATAGAATTAGTAGTTTAGCATCCACAAGAAAATAAAATGTCTTTCATGTCAAAATGGAGAGAAAATTCAGTTTAATATTTGAATTTCCCCGATATTAACCTTCCATTTTTCCATCCCACTAGACCTTTGAAAATAATAAGAACACATGTCTATGTAGCCAATACACTAGACAGTCTAAAGCATTTACATTGAACATACAATCTTGAATGAGCTCGAGCAGGCTTCAAATTTGAATCGTTTAGAGCCCTTCAAAAGCCATTTTAAATGTCATAGAAGGCCACAAGGAATTTTACCATGCAAAAAAATTTCCATCACTTCAATAATGAAATTGAGTAAGCCTTGATAAATTTGCAACAAAAGGGCAACTACAAAATTTGCCTATCCAGGGATTCAGTGGACTATGGGAGAGTCGGGACTCAGAGTCTTCCCAAGTCCCCTTGAATAGTCGGATCATGGATGAGGATCTCAGTCCCAATCGACACGGACCGCGGTGGGACACTAGGTTTCCTAGTGCCAAGTTCAAGTCGGAGAGTCAGGATTGTGACTCACGATTCGATGTTCACTTTCAAAGCATTTAATGGCATTAGCATGCATTACTGATTCACCAACTTCATTAAATCTTGGTATGAGATGATGACACCTTCCAACTCGATTTTCCATCTGTCATCTTATTGTTCATCGAGTCACGTGTTCTCACAACTTACAAGTCACTTGAGTATTTGAGTATATGATGTGAAATTAAATACTCATATGAGTCATATCTATGGATGGTGAATTGATTTGATAACCCTCCACTGTCAAGGCTCCGTAAGGAAAAACTAATGGTGTTGTTTTCTGGGTTACAACTTACAAGTTGCAATTTACAATGCATTGAGAAATCTTTGCTAGGTTGGAACCTAACCTGGTCCAATGGGTATGTAAGTTTCCAGACCAGGGTTTCACCTAGTGCTAGACATTTCTATTATGACCACCAAAAGACTGGGATGATGGATATTTGGTAGTAGGCTAGCATCACACCACCCTTTGTTTGTGCTCATGAATCATATCCTATACTAGTTAGTCCAAGATTCTAGGATTTATTCCAATTTCCATTCATTTACTGGGGTTAGAATCATTTGAATAAGCACTCACAGTCTCCCACAGTCCACCTAGGTCGCTTAGTCTACCTGTATCATCGGAGGAAGGGGGTTAGGAAGTAGAGACAAAGGCAACTGGAATGGAGGGCCAGCTAGAGAGAATGGTTGTACAATATGCATATAGTCATCTCTGAAAGAAACGAAAGAATTTGTCATATACCTAACTGAATATTATCATTACTTAATTTGTCGGGATGCTTACACGGTAACTCTTGCGCCCAAGCTGTTTATGAAGGTTTCCTATGTCTACAATGGCTACGATTTAGAGAGGCTCGTTCCTATCATTATTGCACCAGTGGGTTTCTCCTGCAAACATCGCTATTACGTCTCCCCTCCTCACTCACCTCACCTTTTGACTTGAGTCCTCTTCTTCTTCTTCTTCTTCTTCCTCCTGTGGGCTCTCTAATCTATGCCCTGAGCACCCTCATAATGAAGAATGATCTCTGAAAGTCTCTGGAAACCTCGAGGAAAACATACCCAGTTTTCCCTCACCTGCACATATATATCTATGTTATGTAGAAGCAATTATGAAATGATTTTTTTTGTAATCATGTGAAATACACAAACATCCATTCGCCTACCTCGAGTAAGGTAAACCAACTCAAGAGCATAGGGATATTGTGGAATTGAGATGGCGTTGCTTCCAGTCATCTTTTTGTAGAAGAAAATGGTTGCACACTCTAATTCCTCGTTGTCTTCTGCGGTGGGCAGCTCGAAGGTTCTACCTTTTTCACAGGTAGGAGAAAGAGAAGCAAAGGTAGAACGTTGGGTAGGCTAGATTGAGCTTCCCCGAACTTAAAGAGATTGGTGAAGTCTGTGAAAAAAAACATTATTTTGGGTTTACGAGTATAGGACGGTTAGAGGTGGGGACTCAGACTCTCAACTCTCCAATTCTATGCTTCATTGTCTCCCTAATTTCTATTTCCTCCAGAAGATTATGCAGAGCTAAGCTGTTGACTTGGTTGTCATGAATTTACAGGTATGTATAGCATTTTACACTTGTGTAACATTTTATATGTGGATAAAAGTTAAATGTGTTTCTTGTTGGAGTTCCTTCTGGTTCTATAAATATAAGGGTTTGAAATTTCTCCATCCAAAATGTTGTTTGAAATTTGTAATGTATTATGCGATTGCGTTTCCGCCAGACTAAGTCTCGAATACTCAATAGATGTAACCTTAAAAAACCCAGTATTTAAATGAAATCAGAACCAAAATAATGTATACTTTTCTTAGTCTAGGACCACAACTTCGTTTGGGCGGAGGAGCAAGAAGAAAGAGCCTTGTATTTGAGTTCCAAATCTGTCAATGTTATTTATCTGCAATGAATTGTAAACATTAGGTTGAAAGAAAGAACAATATTTGAATATTTGTTCCAATTTCCTTAATGAAATCCAATAGTTGAAAGGATAAAATATTTAACAATCGACACTGTAAATGTTGTAGACTCTGACCCCTTCGTTTTCTTGTCAGCCTTCTAATAATGGAAACAAGAAGTACAAATTGTCTACCAATATATCTAAACAAGGGAATCCCTCGATGGACATTCATGAATAAGGGACTGGGAGTGCAATGATCTAGCGAAGAACATGATTTCAACATCCTTGTTGTCGCAAACCTCCCAAACATGTGTTTATGATTCGTCTTCCTTGTTGACTTTGGTAGAAACTAGACACCCAACTTGTAGTGATATTTGTTGGAAAATTTAAAGTTCTTCCTTATAGTGGACTAATAAATACTTAAAATTTTTGATAGGGCTGATAAACTCGATATTGATTGGAGGGACTATCCATAATCTCCCTAAAATTGGGGATTTTGTTTGATCACTTTGAATTGGGGTATAAACTCGATATACATTGGAGGGACTATCCATAATCCACCTAAAATTGGGGCCTTTGTTTGATCACTTTGATTTGAGCATGTCGCGAGGACATGATTCAATTCTAAAAATAACTGTTGAATTTAGGGTTAATAAAAAAGTTTCTCCGTGAAAGCATTAGGTATTACATTATGGGGTTTTTCTTTTAGGAAGGCTCAATCACACTTGACCAATAGAGCCACCATCATGCTGAATCAATCCTCCTTTCAAAGGTCCTTCCAAATTCCAATGCCTTATTTTATCAACGACCTAACAACCGAGCATTTCACAGGCCCCACAGAATTGTCCCTTATCTTAGTTCAATAGACTATATGCTCCAGGGACTTGGGAGAGTACATGGTTTACCTCATTAATTCCATGTAAATGTTGAATCACTCGGGATTTCTTCTTATTCTCATTTTTTCTATACACTTTTTTTAATAAATAATAAAATTTTGTTATACACTTACAGTTTCAAATGAAAAGAATGATTTATTTTTACATGTCAACATTGAAGGATTCAATTTCTCACAACCCTTCAAAGTGAAATGGAACCCTACCCTTCAAATTTGATCCCTGAGCTCGAGACCCACATCTAATGTGTGCATGTAGTGAGGTATACAAAAACATCAGCATATTTGAAAGCATCCTCCATATGAGAACTGCCATCTCTAGCATAATGGATCATGGAAACTCATTGCAATGGGAAACAAAATATGCCTTTCCAAGTATGAGGGACCTTCAATCTTGTGATAGAGCTAGATTTAATAATCCATTTGCTTGTCAGTACTTAAACAAGCACTTAAATGAGCGAAAATCTGCCTTCAACTTCTGTCCATAGATCATCCCTTGAACACTCTCAAAATAATATTTCAAATCTGTTCAAAATAGTCGTCAAAAGACCTTCAAAGCTTCCCTTAAACTTGTCCTTAAAGGACGTTCAAAACAACCTTTTACTCCATGTGAAAACAACCTTGGAATGTGTTCTATAACAGTCGTCAAACTCACAAATTTTTTCTCTTCAAAACATTCCTTAAGACTGTCATAAATAACCCTTCAAATCTGCTCTAAAACAGTCGACAATATTCCTTCAAAGATACTTCAAGTCACTCCTCAAATATGTCCATAAAATTGTCCTTGACTGTCACAAGATCTGCCCTTAAACAAATGGTGGCTCAGGTTTTAGTTTTTGATGGCTCCAATGCAATGCTGTCCTCTCCTTATCATTTAACTGACAAGATTTTTGTACCTGTTACTTCTTTAGAACCTCTTTAGTACCGTGCCTACAAGTTGCTATGTCATCAAATTCCCAAACGTTTTACATCTCATGGTCTTATATAAAGGCATGACCTTCTCACCAAGAACCCTTTTCACAAAGCCTCGGTCTTCTTCTAAGTTCAGCCCCTTTTTCTCTGCTTATGAATCAAAGGTATTTTTGTGGTCATATGAATGCCTTAGCTGCCACAATCAACACCTCTCCATGGTCACCCTACTACTATGTAAGAATCATCCCCTTCATCATTTAATGCTGCTGATTTTATTCTTTTTTTCTTGCTTTCTTGAGAGAGGATAAGTTATATACTGGTGATTACATTGCTGCACACAACTTCTTAAAAAACGCCCTAAAGCTGCTTAGAAAATTGTTACAGAATCGTCGAGTAGAGAACCCTCCATATGATTTCCATCTATGAAAGTTTGAAAGAAAAAGGATGGTCTTAACCCTTGAAAATTTCTTCATAACAGACCTCTTTTCAGGCCATAATATGTTGATGAAAATGTTCATGTAGGCTGGCACAATACCCTAAGGTTTGACTAAAGTTTTGAATTTCAAACTGCTATAAAGTTTCCCAAATCACCCATACAAATTGAGGCTTAGTTCTTCTAATCTTCAATGTTTCAAATTCCTAATAAAATATCAAAAGAAATTATGTTGTGCCTAAATCCCGCAGTACCATGATAATCTGAATCACTACACTGTCAAAGGTTGCATGTTCAAGTTCCAACTTACTGCAATCAGTTGCATGATTAACAATTTTGCAGAAACAATCGTAATAGATCTATATTTCATACTGCATATAGTATCATGGTAATCTGAATCAGCTGCACTAAAGAAGGTTGTATTTCCAAACTATACTACCGATATTGTGCTGTGGTAGGATGCATCTTGCAAACTTGGTAAAACTAGTTGCATTACTAATAATTTCTAATCATACATGTAATGCATCTCTGCCCTATAATTATTCCTTTACAGAAATTGGTGATGAAGAAATTGGTGATGAAGGAATGCAATTATATTCCAATTACATTAGCTATAGTAGATAAGATAAGATAATTTTATTAACGTCCATCAAATGACACAAAAGCAAGTCAATGAGATAAAACAAAGCATCCATTGTAGGTACAAAGTTGGAGTGCAAAAGTAACTCCTAGATCTATGGTAAAGAATGGGAAGATAAAAAGACTAAGTGTATAGCTAAAAGCTAAATACGTATCCAAGAGAAGAATATGTCCTTAATTTCAAAGGAAAGGTTATAGGAAAAGAGTTATGCATGCTATATTCCTAACATTAGTTCCCAAAAGCTCTCAGCATATGAGTTGTTACTAACAAATAGCTTGTAAAAAAACTTTTACCTTATATATGCTTCTTCAAACTAGATAAGATGTAAAACAAAAAATTTCCATATTGCCAGCTGTTAAAATGCAACATTTAAGGATCAAAAACTTGGAGGTGACTGTTGAAGTTATTTCTTTAAACTTGGGTGTCTTTATCTCGTCTACAGACTTGACAAGTATGGAATAGAGAGACTTGATTTGAACACTTCTACAGACTGAAAGGAAATGCATATCCATTACTTGTTTCATGGAATCTCCATATGCACAGAAATACCCTTATAGAAATCTTGCTAACGAAAAATAAAAATATTAATCCATCTTGAAATTTTTATATTCAAAGGGTTTACGTGTTTGGTGTTTAGGTGAAGTGTTTGGGATATTGACTTCCACATCAATTTTTTTAGACAGAATTTGAGTTTGTAGAATATCTATTAGATCTATTTTGTTTTGGCTTTTTGGATGCCATTCTCTTGGATTCTTTTTACCGTGTAGCTATATTAGTAGACTCTTTAGGTTATACATGCTAATCTAGGTATTTTATGCTCTATAAAATGTTAGTGCAAAGTGGTATGGCTTGATTTTGTGTTGTAATTTGCCAATGGCCTTTGGATCTAGATTATGGTGCCTATGTAGTTATAAATCCAATCTGACTATGAAGCAATATAGTCCTTTTGTTTCTTACTTCTCATAGCCACATTAATATAAATACAGATATTGGCATCGATGCAGGAGGATCGTGAGAACATCTTGCAAGCTAGGGAAACTAGGAAATGAGTTCTTACCAGTCCTCAATAATCTCTCTCTGTCAACTTTGCTCATGAATTTTGATGTTTTGATCAGCTCCCCCTGTGTTCATGCTTCCTTTTTTCTATGATCTTAATCAGTGTTGTTCTTCTTGTACACTTTACATTTTTTAGCTTATGCCTGCCATTACAAACTGCTCTAGACATAGTCCAGTCCTTGTTTTTGTCCTATGATGCTCACTACTAGAAAATGTGACAGTGCTTTTGAAAATGAGAGGGACCTTAAGCTCTCAAGTCATTGTCAATATAGAGAGGGACTGTTCATAACACTTTTCTCCAAATATTATTTCTTCAAGATTTCAACAAGCTTTGCTAGACTACTCAACACACTCATAAATCTACTCAACCAGTCTGTTTATACTCAAGAATTCAACAAGTCTTCTAGGATAACTTACATGTTCTCCAAGGAGGAAGCGCGCGCTCAAGGAGCACCGAAGGAGCGGCTCGAACCCAAATCCCGACATTTTCATCTTTAAACACTTCTACTCTCTCAAGTCTTCATATGATTGCTAGTAGTTGTCCTCATAGATATATAGTCTACGCTTCACCTTTTAGTAGACACAAATCTTCACGAGCTATTAGGCATTGCTACAAGATTGCGTCCTAAGTTTTATCAGACTTCCTCTTTACTTCGATCCTAGGACCTCATTCTTTTCTTGGAGTATTCCATCAGCTTGGGGATGATCATGTTCTTGAGTATTCATAATATCATATTCATACCTTGATTTGTCATGGGCAACCTTTGCCAATATATTCAAGATTTTAATTCACATCATATTCAATACTCTGTTTTGAAACTTCAAGGAATTGTCATGACCTTGATAACTCAGGTAGTTTGATGTACAGTGAACATTGAGAGTACTTCAGTCATTCAATATATGAATAATAAATCCCTTATTGATTCAAGATCATCCTTTTATTTCTTCTTTTACAGTGATTCTATGACCACATCTATTTTTGTTCTTCCATCAAATTCAGTCAATGAGCTTAGCTTTCAAAATTTATTGTTGTTGGGCTGGTATATGGTGAAAAATTTTCAACAGAGAATTGGTACATTTCCCAAGTCTTCTTGAATTGACATTGTCATCTTCTTAGGGAAGAGGACATATGGTCTTAACTAAAATTCTTCTTCTTTTGAAACTCGCCCATTATTATTTTCTTCTGAACCTCTTCTTTGTAGTTCACCACTTCGGTCTCTACTTTATAGTTGTCAAGGCAATTTATCACATTCTCACACTTCTACAGGGTTACTTAATGCCTGTCACCGCTCATGCCATGCAAAATAAGTCTACAAAAACTCATCTACTCTTATTGCCACAGATTATGTTTGACTTTTTTTATTCATATCTTGGTATCCATGACAGACTTTAAAAAAAAAATCCATAGACAAATCCCTTTCAGTCTTTTAAGAGATAATCAATCAAAATAAGATAAAAGGTCGTTCATGGTCTTTTACTTCCTTGTCTTCACTTTTGTTATCTTGAGAAGTTTGGACTGCTTGAGGACTAGGCTTTCAACTGATTTTTTCTTCCATATTCTTGTATTTTTAGGTACAAGGCCTTTAAATAATCCCATAGATTTGTTTCTCCAAAATTTTGTATACCCCACCTTCTAACAAAATTTTACCATATGACCCAAGCATTGACAATTAAAACATTGAAAGTTGTAAGAGTTCATACCTCTATTTCTTGCTGGAATATTTCTGCCATGGGATCTGCAATGGATAGCTTTGTGACCATAATTGTTGCAGCTATAACAATAGCCATGAAAGATATTGGGATATCTGTGATGAGCTGATATTCCTTGACATGGAAGTCTTTGAGGTGTAGTCTCTTTACTTCCTTGCATGGTCCAACCTTGTTGCATGTTCCATCCTTGTTGATCTGTGGCCTTGTCCATAACTTCAGAGGTATCTGCTGAGCCTCCAGTTGAGATATAAGATATGAGAATCATGTGTTTGTACTGTAGAGTTGTAAATAGGCAATGTAGGTGACAGGTAATGCAGGTGATAGGCCATAATTGTTATTTTTTTGTGCATGTGTTTTAGTAGCATGCTAATATGTGGTTTCATCATTGGTTTCAGGTATCATTTTGAAGGAAGTATTCGGAAGTTTTTTGAAGGGTGGTACTTCAAGGTGTCCCTCCCAGAACATAAGGAGAGTAGGGAGTTTGGAAGAGTTGTTGAATGGGCCACGCTTTTTCAGGAATAAGAGCTCAAATACTAGGTCCCTAAGAGAAGTATATTTTCCAATACTCAAATGAGGTTCAATCTTTTTGGGGAAGTGAGCCTTAGCCATTTTTATTCTCATAAAGTTTCACGTCAATTTTTTCTATTTATATTCCATGGTAGTACAGGTAATTTTTGTGACATCTCTTTGTTGTGTCAAATGAAACTTTTCATTTTCTCTTAATCCAATTTAAACAACTAAATTGTCAATGGTTTTCAGATTTGGTGTTTCAGAAAATGCCACAAATAAATATGTTAATGTATGGATTATCTCTTGAAACATCCTTGTACATAGTTCCTTTAAAGAATGCCAACAGGTAGTCAGAGTTGAGTGGTTGAATACTTGGGACCTTTCACTCAAAGGGTTGACAAAACCATCTTCTTAGGTCTTCTCCTCTTCTGCCTATATCAGTTCCTTTTTCAGAATGAAGGAAATATGAAGACTCTGTCTCGCGCTGGGAAATATATCAACATAATTCCTTTTGTACGAAGATTAACTTTGCTTGTGATCATTTTTTCAATGCTTCCAACACGAAGCATCTCCGAAATGGGTGACTTTTCATATATCTAATTAGTATGTATTAGGAGTTTTGATTAAAAAGTGATGGCATTATCTATATTGTAGAAAAGTACATTAAAATTAGAATCTTCATCGGACTGATTTGATTACCCTTCCGCTACAAGGAGGGATAGCTCCTAGTGATCACAATTTCTCCTCTATGGCTACTTTCTTTCCGTTCCAAGAAGGCATGAATAGATCCTTATAAACTGGTTACATAATAATTGACAAAACACAAAATGCTTAAACTCTTAGAAGGGGCAACTCATTGTTTTTTTAGAGTTAAAGGAAGTCCGTAGGAAGCATTGCACCCACAATTTGCTTATATATGAAGAGTGAGCTCTGGATACCCAAAGCTATGTCTATTGCTGCTTCATTTTCCCAGCACTTTCAATTGGATTTCTTCCCTGAGTTAGTGCTGAGTCGAAGGGGTTTCATTTGCTAATTTATTGAGGCGCCAACATGAAGGAGGACTACTCCTTTTTCATTTCCTTTCCAATACTCTTCCTTCACTGCCATGGCAAGTTTTGGATCATGCTGGTTGTTCTGTTGCTATATTTTAGGCCATTGGGGTTATTCCCTTGTTTTGCAAGTGATCTTAGCATTGGTGTCCTGTTGTTTTGCTTCTTTTGGTGGGGTGGCTTCAAGAGTTCATGCAGCACTCTGGTCCTCCATTCTCATCAGTATTTTTAAACACCGCTAGATATCCTAGAGCTTGAATTGATTGGAATTAGAGGGGACAACCTTGAATGCTCTCTCATTTCTTGTCCAAGTAGGCTGTTTTTTTTCTTTCTGTTGATCACATGCCTAGATTGATTCTGATTTATCATGGTGTTATGCTAATTTTTCTTATGACGGGCGAAGGGGACTTGTTGAACCTATTTAACTATTGAGGAGGAGTGGATTGTAGGAAGTTCCTTGCAATATGCAAATAGACATGCTCGACTTATATTAAAAAAAACTGTTCATAATTCAACTCTTGATGAAAACACTACCCAATTGGAGACATATGGCCCTATGTTACCAGAAACGAGAAATGGGAAACGAAACGAGAAACGAGAACGGTACGAGAAACGAAGTTTCCAGGTTTCGCACTTATAAGAAATGAGGAGAGAGAAAAACAAAAAAATTGAATTAATTAAAATATATAAATTAAATATTGTGACAATTTACAGATTTTAGTACTGGACTTAGTTCGGCATTTCAAACTCCAAGCTCCAACTAGCTTCACCCAGTTAATTTTAGGCTCAGAGCAGAGTCCAGGTTCGTCCAACCGGAAATTGAAGAATGGAAAACAATTCACTGTAGGTTTAAAGCGGAAAACATAGTTCTTGCGAAATCATAAATTTACCTATTTTTACCTATTTTGCAAATGGATGCCTTTTAGATAGCAAAATTTACCTATTTTGGGAGAGGGTTTTTTTAGATCTAAAATTGCATCTTAAAAGTTTTTTCAAATAGACGGGACAAGCCAACCAACATGGTCGATCGCTTGTTTGGGTGGGCACTTCGATTTTTAGTATTTACTTGATCAGTCTACATTTCCTTGTATCTTTTTACTGTTACCAACTACCTGCTTACTTTATCATGTCCCAAACAGCAGGCAGCCAACCTTCACTGACCTTAGAGCTCTTGGATTAACTGACCGCCTTCCTCCAGACAACATGAACAGATAATATAGGTAACAGACCTGCCCTATAACTTGCTTTCAGAGATACTTGGAACTTCAGCTGAAATCCTAGGAGAGAGAGGGAGTGCTGAGGTACCAGTCCTCTTGCAATAGCAAGATCTCAACTCTACTTGCAGCACTACCAATCAAAAATCTAAAAATTAAACCCTGAAATTAACCAGTTCCAATAAATCAGAAATTCGTTTTTTATAAAACGCTCGGAGAAACGTTCCTTTTTTTAAGAAACGGATTTTTCACTGCAAAAACGAAATCGGCCGTAGAAAACGGCGTTTTCCGTCTCGTTCACGTTTCTATAACGTTTTCTGTGAGAAACGTAGACCACGGTCACGTTTCTGGTAACATAGATATGGCCTACGAGGGACTTTTATCCAATGCTATAATGCAGGTGTGAATAGAAGTGTATTGGCATCCCTTTGGTTTTGTTGATTAAATGAACTTCCCCAAGCTAATTCTGATGCCTTGAAGGGTAGATTTGTGGCAGAAAAAATGACAAACAGGGGAGATGAACACAAACCAGAAAAGAAGAAATTTACTCAAATGGGTTAAAGTCCAGGGTCCAATAATTGAAGCATAATCCTCGAGAACCTTTCAAAGAGGGTCCAGATTGGAAGGTTAAATCTTTGTCTTCTTGTGGCCCACGAGTAAAGAATGAGAGTTGTCCCTGCATCTTAGAAGACAAAGAGTTCAAAATCAATTATCGATCGAAACATGATTGGGCCACAATCCAATGAACTTTTCAATCAGACATCATCTAAGATTATGGATAACTTTTTTCTCAGTTTTGGTGCTGAGATAGGTAAATTCAGTGTCTCTACCTTCTTCAGAAACTGGTTTAATGGGAATGAATTCTCATTGAGGGAGGCCACACACATTTCTTTGTGTGTTGATGCATCTGTAGTTAAAGGTGGGTAGATTGTAACCATGGTTGAGGGCCTATTTTGGTTACTTATCATGTTGATTATCCACAAGTGAAAGATTAAAATTAATTAGTACACAATAAATTATTCTCGACAAATCCATAATAGAGTAGGAGATTCTACTATTTGTGACTCGATATTGCAATTAAATTCTCTAAGGGGGTACTTACTACTTAGGATCATTGGCAGCAGAAGGAAAGAAAACAACAAGAACAGAAAATAACAACACCTGAAAATCTTAAACTCCTCAACACATGAACTGAAACTTCCTGAGAAGGTATGAACACCAACTCAGTCCAAATCCTCAACACATGAACTAAAACTTCCTGAGAAGGTATGGATGCCAACACAAGCCAAATACAAGGCTTTATGGACACTTCTCTTGGCCCAAAATGGTATCATTAAACTACATGCATTAATACATTTGACCAAAAAACCTCTACTCTAATACCTAAAGGCTAAGAGTACTTTTATAACTAATTTTCCACGTAAGCTCTTTTGCCTTTTGCATATGGAATAAATGCATTTTTCCTATTAAGTAAAGGAAAGTACAGTTGACAAAGATAAACTCAGTCAACTAACAGAAATGTACTTTAATTGATATAAAACTAAGTTAACTAATAAAAGGCTGTTAAATAACCCAATGAATCACACAAAATTATGACCCACAAAGTACCAATAACTAGTACTGAAGTTGATTATCCTTTAGCATAGTAACATCTTTTCATTGAGAAAAAAGTAAAAATATTAAGTCTTTTAGTTTAATGGAATCGAGGCTTTTTAAATAGGAATTAGCTTCATTTGTTGAAGCCGAATTTAGTTTTCTCTGTTGATGTATTTGTAACTTCGGAATGTTTTCACTTGTATATTTTATATTGTATTTCATTATACCCTGCCGGAGATGTTTGTTCCTCCGATCGGGAGAGTCATTAATATAATAAAGTCATGTAAAGTCATTGAGGTTAACCCTCTGTTGTAAGTCGGGGCAATAGTCCCCACAATTGAGTTGAGGTTAACCCTCCGTTGTAAGTCGGGGCAATAGTCCCCACAGTTGAGGGGTATTAGGGTTATTAGACTCTCCTAGTGAGGTCGGCCCTGTAAGAGTAAAAGTCAAGTGGAAAACAAGTATAAATAGAGAGTGAGAGTCTTTATTTGTAACACACACTCACTCAACTGTAGTGCATGAGTGAGAGAAGAGGAGCTCGCACAAGTGAGAGAGATAACAGCTGTCGGAGATCATCTTTGTGTTTTTGGGTTTTACTTTTGCCATTGGTGCTCATTCTATCTTTGAGGAAGTTGCGGGGTTTTCTCCTTTATGGTTTCCCCAAGGAAAACTCTTTGTGTCTCTTGTCTCTTGTGATTATTGTTGTGCATGTTATTCTCTTAGATAAGATCCTAGATCATATTGATTGAAAGATAAAAATCTAACATGGTATCAGAGCTAACCTGAGAAGAAGACACTATGCAACTGCAGAAGCTAGGGCTTCTTACATTTTGGGTCTCTCTCCATAGATCATCAGCAAAAGGAGGCTAGGCTAATGTTGATCCTAAATTTGTTGTTATTTTTGGCAGTTAAATTATTCATTTAAACACATATTTTATTATCTTTTGTATATTTTATGACACGCAAATCATTATTCAACCTCAGGTATGAGTATATTTAAGGTTTATATGAAATCTTTTTATTTATCATTTTTTTATGGTTTTATTAATTAAAAATAATATTATTAAAGTACATTTGATATATTAACTGATTTATATTATTGTTTGCAGATTTTATAATCCTTTTGGGCTAAATTAATAAATAGAATGCATTCAACCTGCCTTTCGCACAGCATGTCCAGCTTGTCATCCAATCCGTTGTGTGAAACTCCCTGGTGGTTTGCCAGATGTTGAGACGGGTTGATGTAGATTGCAGTCTTGAAGCGCGCCAGCAGACAGACACTTCGTTCGACTTAGATCGACGCCTAGCATATCCAGCTCACGGCCCAGCCTTCCGTTCAACTCTTCGTCCAGATTGCCCATTAGACTGCGCACCGTTGAGAATTAATTTCAGGCATTTAAAACGTGAAACAGCTACAAACGAATTGTTTTCCACGCATCTGGGTGATGAAGTTGTGTTCTAGATGTTTTCCAGCTTGCATTCTCCTTTGCTCGCCACCACATCAACCATCCAGGCGCTGGATTGATGCATTCAACCTACGCTCTAGAAGATTCACCACTATGCTCTCCTTTGTTCGCCATCAGTCACCTGCTGCGCTCAGAAAGGAACCGGTGTGTTACCTCTGTGGATCGTTCACACTGAAGATAAGCCCGTGCGCCACATCTGAAGACTGTTTGTGCTGAAGAAGGGAGATGCCTGCGAGTTGGCCTGCGATCTGTTATGTGCCTTTAAGATTGGCTAAATTTAGAGAGCACTCGACCACTAAAGGGTTGACTTGCTCATCCCTGTAAATCATTATATATAGCAGCCTCTATGAGAGAGCTCAGTTAGCCAGAAGTGTTAGGTTAGTCAAGAAGAATCAGTTCCTGTTTTGATCTGTTCTCAAGCATTGTATTTATGTTCCACCATTTGAATAAAGAGTTGTATGCATTGCTGTTGAAGATTGCGTTTGAGTAGAAGTTAGCTAGGCATCACCCCTAATCACTGAGAGGGACCCTCATCAACCAGAGGTTTATTTTTTTGTTTATTTCTTTTATTTTTCCTGTTGTAGCTAGTTTAATTCACAGCCTGTTTTATTTCTGTAATGCAATTTGATTTCTGAATTAGATAATTAGACTACGCGCATAGTTTGTTTCCAATCTTGCTTTCAGTCATTTCATTTTCAATCTATTGTTCAGTTTATTTGCAAGTTAGATAAAATAGATTGTTGTTTATCAAGTTAATTAAATTTAATTCTGTCTATTTCATTTCTGTTCTAATTATCAGTTTATGCAATTTACATTTCAGTTTATTAATATGCAATGGTTTCTTTATGCTTATGTTTATGAATTTGCTTAAATTTATTTTACTGTTAGATTTGCTTAGAAAGTAGGTTTGTTTATTGCTTTATGCATTAGAATTACATCTGCATGGCTTCAGCTGAAGATTAGTTCATTTAGGTTAGTTTTTACCATTTTAACTGTGCAGCTTGTCATTCAGACAACCTGTTCAGTCTGTTATTTAGCCACTCCTTTCAGAGCCACAACTCATTCTGTCATTCAGCCCTTAGTTCTGTTTTTAGTGTTTTTTATGTATTTTGAGATTGTTTTTAGTTTCATTTTGTTAATGTCTGAATTATGTTTTGACTGTCATAGTTAGGTGTTAGTTTTATTTAACATTAAAGTTAAAGTTTAATTGTTTTAGGTTATTTATTAAAGTTTTATTATTTTCCTTATTTCTTTTCGTTTGAATGTGTGTTAAGTTGTTTTTGTTTCTTGAATGTTATTGTTGATTTTGTTTTAATATTGTATTATTTCATATTTATGCTTTTTTTATTGATTTATTTGTTTGTATGTGAGATTTAGTGTTATATGTGTTTTCCTTAGTATGTTTCTAGGTTGTTTCTTTTATGTTGTGTTATTGTTGAAAGAACTTGTAGGACAAAACCTAAATATATTTCTTTATTGAGTTTTCTACTTGCTTCTTTTATCAAGTTTTCTTTATTAAGTTTTCTACTTGCTTCTTTTATCACGTTTTCTACTTACTTTTTTTATTAAGTTTTCTAGTTGCTATAAGTTAAGTTCTCCTTGTATCCTAGTTTCCTGTTTGAATAGTTAATTGTTGATTGTATTTTAGTTTAAAGTTTATTATCAATTGTCTAGTTTATTATTCTTCTTTAGTTTAATTACTTTAATAAGTGCATTTTTATGAGTTTGACTCGGTTTTTCATTTTGAAAGATCTTTCGATCTTTTGTTTGATAAAATATTTACACGACACCCTCTACTTTCACATATATTTTGTGTCAACTCTAAGCTTACCAACCCCAGTTGATAATTAAAGAATAGATGGATTAATTTAAACATTATAACACCCAATAGCTAACTCTCCATTGAAGGGTGCATCTTTCTATCGAAGAAGAATTTGATTTTGGGCATTTTCAATTTTTGACCTGTCACTACTATGGGAAATTAGCGCTTTTCACAGAAGATGAATTTTTGAGTGAGCCCAGCATAGGATTTCTCTCCTCCTCAAAATCGAAATTTAGATAACAAGATCGAAATTTTTGGTTGGGTAAAACTTTGGGAAAGTCAAACCCTAATTTGACCCCAGACCTGAAAAGCCTAAAATACTAAAACCAGTAGTTTTGGTACATTCGCTATATCTCAAGATTGGAGAAGGATTAGGAGGCAAAAATTTTACAGGTCGGAGATAAATTCCTGATGTACCCTGTGTAAAAGTGTCAACCTCAGATTCACTATATTCTGAGAGATATGATTCCTCCAAATCAGGGTTCTAGCTTATCCTAGGATTCATCCCTAAACATGACACCTTGGGAGAATTGCTATATCTCGGGCTACGAAGGTCCAAATGAAATTTCACAAGATGTGCCAGATAGGGCACAGACTGTACTTTCTGTGGTAAAAGTTTCAAATCTTGAAAGTGAAACAATGACATGTGGAAGTCTGTACAAGTTCACTATGATCAACATTCTTGAAATAAGTCACCTTGGGAAAACTCTCATAATTCCTAATTGGTGAAACCAATTTTGCTCAAACCTACGGTGTTGGAAAGAGGATAGACGAGGCTACCTCAAGGTGAAGTTTCAGACACATAGGTGCACTACTTTTGGATATATTTCAGAAACAATATCATGTAATTCTATAGAAGAAATTGAAGAAAACTAGGGCATCGGATATTTTACAGTTCTGATCACAGTTTTGGGAAAATGATGATGCTGCTTAGCTTTCCTTTAGGAGGCGCATCTTGCTATCCAATCATATCTGAAAGATTACAAATTTTGAAAATTAGGGTTTCTCTGACAAACCCTAGATTAGCTAGATTAGGAACCAAGACGAACACCTCAAATCGGTAAGATCTAATCTTTTGTTATTTACATTTGAGGTTCTCATTTCAAAATGACTAATCACGCCAGCTTGATGACAAGCTTGGTGAAGCTGACAACTTCCAAGAATGGAAGTATAAGATCTCATTGGTTTTTAAAGAAAATGAATTGGACACCTACATAAGTGGAGAGGTTCCAGAGCCAAAAAGAGATGAGGCTAAGGATAGAGCCAATAGAATCATTGCAGATTCTATTGAAGATCATCTCATCCCTCATGTGTCATCCTTGAAGACACCAAAATAAAGTGTTTGTTGCTATGACAAAGCAATCAAAGAAGAACAAGATATTGTTATAACCACCTTGAATGGCCTCCCAGGATCATGGGATTCATTCATTCGAGGAATGTGTGCTAGAAGGAAGTGATTACCTTCAGCAAACTCTGGGAAGAGAGCACACAAGAAGAAGCTCGGCTCATAATAAGAGAAAAGAAGATGGGAGAAATTGAAGATCAAGCTCTCATGATTCAAAGAAGATCCCTCAAGCGATGAGGAATATGAAAGACTCAATTCTTGAAGAACCTCTTATCCATCTTAACATTTGGATAAGAAATGATGATGTCATGAATGAAGAAGATGATAAAGATGAAGGTGCAAAAAGGAGTCTACCCACGAAATAAATAAAGATAAGTATTTGAATTGTCTTTTCCTATGTATCTAGTTGTTTATATGACATTGTTTAGTTGTGAAATGTATTATACATGATAGAATAATGAACAGTATACTACTAATATGCATGCGATGGGTAAGTAGCCCATGGTGCTATGCAACACTCCATTGTTACTTATCTGGAATGAAACCTCTTTGCTGACATATTGGATCAGTGCATAATCTCAATGATGTCATGGTAGAGATGGAAATCTAGAAATTCTTCGTGAGATATGGATGAATGTTGCATTGGCTAAAATAGTTGCATGATTATATCTTTTTGCATAAGAATTTTCCATTATGAATATGCTTTATGAAATTTTTCTAACCATAGAGCTAATACATTTGACTTGTAGGAAAGATCGCGTACAATCGCCTACAAGAAAAGAAGGATGAGACTTATTCCGAAGAACAAGTGACGACAGTTTGAGAAATAATCCAAGATGAAGAATAATATGATGATACTTTCAAAGAAAGAAAGATGTCTCAGACACAATGCAATTATGTGACACTGTTGAGCGACATCATTGATGCAGAGCCTTCCCGCTGTGAAGAAATAGCCAAGAAGAAAGGGAAAGAGTGCACCAGTTCAAGAAGAATGATGTTTAGGATGCGGTATCAAGACCTGAAGGGAAGTTCATAGTGTCTTCCATATGGATCTACAAGATCCTACATGCAGTAGATGGAAACATCGTGGGATATAAGGCAAGATTCGTAGCACGAGGCTTCTCATAGAAAGAAGGCATAGGCTACAAAGAGACATTTGCAGCCACTGAGAGTTAAGACACATGACATGCAGACTCATGTGTGCAAATTAAAGAAGGCCTTGTACGAGCTCAGAAGGCACTCATGGGATAACACATACATGAGGAGCTTGAAGATCACCTAGAGTGATGAAGATATTAAGCTTTGCTACAAGGTTGAAGATGAAATCCTATAGAGGATGACAAGATCACAGATGGGTGCAAGAAGAACTTTTGAAAATGTTCAAGATAGAGGATCTTGGTATCCAGTGACCCTAGATGGATACATAGAATATTAGTAGCAGAGGAAGCTACTTATCATTGCATTACAGAATGTTTCAATACATAGAGTAAGAAAGACAGAGGGAGAGTGATGCTCCGCTTTAGAGGGAGTGACTATAGAAAATCCTGAGGTTCGACATGGTACAACAGGATGGATAGATTACTTATGGCTCTAGGCTTTACTGAGAGTAAAGCAGATTCCAACCTTTGCTTCAAGGTTGAAGGCGGAAGACCAGTGATGCTCCTGTTATATGATGATGACTTGTTCCTGACAGGGAAAGAGGAACGCATTAGAGATGCAAGAAGGAGACTTGCTGTCGATTTCTCAATAAAGGACTTGGGTATGATGCACTACTTTCTAGGCATGGAGGTGTGGCAGAGTGCGGATGGAATCTTCCTTGGATAAGGGAATTATGCAATTGAGATCCTGAAGAGGTTTGAGATGAAGGACTGCAAGGCCATGGCCACACCTATGGAATCGAACCTGAAGCTATTGAGTGATGCTTCATTAGAGTCAGTTGATGCTACGATGTATTGTCAGATGATTTGTTCATTGATGTGCCTGATGAATATGAGACTTGTCACATGTTTTGTTGTGAACAACCTATGCTAGTTCTTGGCATATCCGAGACATGTTAACCTAATGGATGCAAAGCATGCAATGAGGTACCTAAAGGGTACAGTTGAGTATCGGCTCAAGTATGATACGAATCAGAAGACTAACCTAGAAGGTTATGTGGATTTAGATTGGGCAAGTAGTGCCATTGAGAGGAAGAGCACTTTGGGGTGCTGCTTCAGTATGGGATCAAGTGTGATCTCTTGGTTTAGTAGGAAGTAATCTTGTGTGGCACAGAATACAGCCGAAGAAGAAGAGTAATAGTGAAGCTCCAATTTGTGATCTAGATTAAGATCTCTCAAAAGAGGGAGTTCTATCATAGTCGGCGAGGCAGGTTGTCTGAGCATAAAATCCTGGTGAATCTCATAGGTTGCTCAGATGTAAACAATCCTGTAGGTTGTCCTCGGATGTAAGCAATCCTGGTGAAGCTCACAGGTTATCCTTGGACGTAATCAACCCTAATATGATTCTATGCTAGAAATGGACAAAGTGAAGCTTGAATACTTCAAGGAGAAGCTTGGTGTTCCCCAGAACAAGGTTCCTTCCAAGGGGAAGTGATGAGTCCGTGAGCCTTTCTGACATGGTGTTAGGATTGGTTCCTCCCATGGTCAGATGTATGTGCTGGGCCTTTTTGACATGGCGGTAGGATTGGTTCCTCCCATGGTCAGATTTAAGTGTTGAGCCTTTCTGACATGGTGGTAGGCTGGGCCTCCCATGGTCAGATGTAAGTGCAGATCCTTTCTAACATGGTTGCAGGCTGGGCCTCCCATGGTCAGATGTAAGTGCAGAGCCTTTCCCTGGATGGTGGTAGGTGTGTCCTACCATGCCGATGGATGTAAGTGTTGGGGCCTTTCCCCAGATGGTAGTAGGTGTGTGTAATGTCCCCTTTTTGGATTTTTTTTTAAATGCCCAATTTTCCAATTTTTTCTCAATTTTGGCTCTTGACTAGTTTTGATGTCTAGACCTCCAAATTGACCCAAATGCTTCCAAATTTTATCTGAAGGTACATGAATGATAATATAACTTAAATATCATGCTAATGTATTTTTTTATTATCTCCCAATTACATCTACAAACTTGTTTAATGTTCTGTTTAAAGTAGGAGTCTTTACTAGCAAATTGGGGCTCAAATTCCCCCTGGGTAATTGTCGGAAATGGCTTCACAAATGACCCCAAAGTCACTTGAATTTATTAACAGAGGATGGTTATGTGTAAGGGACCTTTTAAAATTCTCATATGCATCATGGTTCATTTTATACAGGCTGTTATGACTCTTTCCAAAACAACTCCCAAGTCACAATTTTGACCCTTGGGGAAAATGTACCAAATCTTCTCCCAATGCAATAAAAATGAGTAAAATGGCTTCCAATGCTTAAGTACTGAACATGATACTTGAAATACACATTAATTAAAATCTATCCATCATACATTTATCAGAAATACATTCCTCCATTCGAAATAATAAGCATTACCATGGCATATATCAAAATAGAGTGGAAATGGTCATTGTTTGCTCATTAAAAGTCATTTTGACATACAACTATTGGGAATTTAAACTTGAAACTTTATAAGAATGAATAAAAGAGAATATTGAACTGATTCCAATCATAAATGTACAATTAAATTCTCTCCCAATTCGAAATCATCAGCATTACAATGGTTCACAACAAGATAGTGGGGAAATGACACTATTTCTTCATTGTTCAACATTTTTACATGAATTCTTTTGGGTATTTCGACCTGAGCATATTCTGAATGTGAAATACAGAGGATATGCATCATAACATAAGATAATGGGAATTATAATCTTCCCCAAAGATATCAATAGCTCACCCAAAGCGCAGTCCCTCCATTGGCATGACTATGGTGTGAAAACTGGAAATAGTTGAGAGAGAGTGATGCAATAGAAAAATCCACATGATTTCCTATAGCTTACACCTACAAATAAGAATCCATTAAAGCTCCATGAAATACCTGAGTGGCCTCTCCAAACACCAACTAGGATGGGAATCTCTCACCCTAGAAATTAGCTAAGGCATGAACTAGTCATCCACTAGCTCTCTTTCTTCACAATAACAAATTTCACAAATGATCAAAAACCTATTCTCATGGTTGATCCCTATATTTTATAAACATTATTGGTATTCTAAGGTTTCAAATCCATCCAAAAACCAAAGCCAAGTCGAATTGGTGTGGCTGCTCATGCTATGCCATGTGGCCTCTCTCTTCACCTTCCCTCTTCTCCCAAATTTGAGTAGGAGCCTCTTGGCCTTCTCCAACTCCCAAATTCGACCTCCAAGATGCTCTATTCAGGCTTGACATGTCAGTATGTCAATATTTTATCCTTCAGATCTGACTTGGGTCATAACTGTCATAGAATCTCCATCATTGGTGTCATAGATGTCATAACTGTAAGGGGAATCTAGCCAAGTGTCCATGAAACTCCCATTTGTCTCTTCCTCTCCCATCTAAGTTACAATTCATCCAAAATTTGACCTATGAAGTATATTTACAAGTATACTAACCTCATAATCCATCCCAAAACATTAGGCTTCCCATAGATTCAAAATTACAAGAGGAGGATGCCATTTAACATATGAATTCTAGCATGAGTGGGTCCCACAGTCTCCATGTGTCTCCATTGTCCATAGCCATTTAATTTTTCACTTGCATTCATTCAATTAACTCCATTAAATAAATATTTATTCCTTATAATTTCTAAACACCATTTATTAGCTCCCTTATTAACTTCCCAATGTTTCTACCCAACCTAGGGAACTAGTAGGATTGATGGAATTTTCCCACTATGCAATTATTTGAATGGGGACATTACAGTCCTCCCCACCCAATATTGTTTGTCCTCAAGCAATTTCAGATTTGGATGCTGCAAAATATTCTCCTCTTCCCATGTGGCATCTTCACTTGGTAGATATTTCCATTGCACCAAGTATTCTTTGATTGTTTTGCTCCTCAATCTTCTCTCCCTTGTCTTCAAAACTTTTTCCGGAATAAGTGTGAGCTGTCCTTCATCATCCAAAGGAGGGAATGTATCTGAGATGAAAATTTACTAACCAATAGATTTCTTGAGACAAGAAACATGAAATAAATTATGAATTTTACTCCCTTCTGGAAGTTCCAACTCATATGCCACTTCTCCAATTTTCTGGATTACCTTGTAGGGCCCATAATATCTTGGCTTTAGATTTTCTGTTCCATTTATTTTGAGGGATGTTTGTTTGTATGGATGCAACCTCAAATACACTATATCATCAACCTGAAAGGTCCTTTCCTATCTATGTTTATCGGCATATTGTTTTTGTTGATTTTGGGCAACCTACAAATTGTCTTTTACAAGCTTTAAAATTTCTTGGCTTTCTTCCACCCAATATTTAGCTTTTGGAGCTATACTATCACCAAATATAATATCAGCAAATGTAAGTGCATCATAACCATATAATTCTCTAAAAGGAGACATCCCTATTGACATGTGAAAGGTGGTGTTGTAGCAAAACTCACCCAAGTGTAGCCATTTGGTCCAAGCTTTTTGTTGTTCTCCCACATAGTTTCGGAGGTACCCTTCCAACCATTTATTCACCCTCTCTATTTGTCTATTAGTTTGTGGATGGTAGCTTGTACTTGGAGTCAATTTAGTCCCACCAATCTCAAAATTTCTTGCCAAAAAGCACTCATGAATCTACCATCTCTATCACTCACAATGCTCTTAGGGAGCCCATGCAATCTGAAGATTTCTTTGAAAAAAATATCAGCCACTTGTGCAGCACTAAAATAGGATGTAACAAAAAATAAATGAGCAAACTTAGTAAATCTATCCACTACCACAAATATGCAATCCTTTCCCAAAGATTTGGGAAAACCGGTGATGAAATCCATTGATATACTGTCCCATTTTTGCTCCAGAATGGGAAATGGTTGTAATAAACCAGCGGGGTGTGTGATTTCTGATTTTTTTTGATGACATACCTTACATTCATTCACATAATTTTGAACATCTTCCTTCATCCCTTTCCAATAGAACCTTTGCCTTAGTTTCCTATAGGTTTTGAAGATCCCCGGATGACCTGCTAGTGGGGAATCATGTGCTTCCTGCAAAACTTTGTACTTAAGCTTTGAATATAGAAAAAAATAAATTCTGCCCTTATAATATATTAGCCCATTCAAAATTATGTAGTTATCATCTCCCATGAGTCCATCTAATACATCACAAGCAAACTTATCTTTGGCATATTCAACTAGTAGCATGTCTTTCCAATTTTTAGCAATGTCCATAAGAGAAAAAGAAGGTCTTCGAGATAATGCATCTGCTACAATTTTATTATTTATTTTCACATATTCAATATCAAAATCATAAGCTTGGATATTTCTTACCCACTTTTTTTTCCTTTCATTTAGATCCTTTTGGGTAAGGAAGCGTCTTAGACTATTATGGTCAGTTTTCACCACAAACTTGTTGCCTACCAAGTATTGTTGGACTTTGGCCAAGGCATGCATCATGGCCAACATCTCTTTGTCATATATGGAGTAAAGCTTTTCATGAGGCTGCAAATTTTTTCTCTCAAAGGCTATAGGGTGTTGGCCTTGCTTTAGGACAACCCCTACTCCTTCACCTGAGGCATCACATTCAACAACAAAAGGCTTAGAAAAATCAGGTAATGCAAGTATGGGACAACTGCTCATTACCTCTTTCATTTTTTGGAAGGCATTTTCAGCCTCTTCATTCCACTTGAAAGCATCCTTCTTAGTCAAATCAGTTAGTGGAGAAGTCAACTTGGAGAATCCTTTCACAAACTTCATGTAGTATGTACATATTCCAATGAAGCCTCTTAATTCTGTGATGTTTTTTGGTGATGGACATTCTAAGATAGCCTTGATCTTTTCCATGTGCACTTTCACTCCATCTTTCCCAATAATGTGCCCAAGATATAATAGTTCTTTCATCCCAAATTCACATTTAGACATCTTAGCATACAAAGACTATTCTTGCAAAGTTTTCAACACAATCTCTAGGTGTTGCAAGTGCTCTTCCCAAGTTTTACTGTAAATGAGAATATCATCAAAGAAGAATAAAACAAACCTTCTAAGCTGCTTGAAAAATATTCTATTCATACATGCTTGAAATTTAGTTGGAGCATTAGTCAACCCAAATGGCATAACAAGAAACTCAAATTGACCATAATGACATCGAAAAGAAGTCTTTTGCACATCTTCCTCCTTCATCCGAATTTGGTGATAACCGGATCTAAGGTCAATTTTGGAAAAGTATTGAGCTCAAAATAGCTCATCCATGAGCTCATCAATCCTAAGGATAGGATATCTATTCTTTATGGTTTTCTTGTTCAAAGTTCTAAAGTCTATGCACATCCTCAAAGTTTCATCTTTTTTCTTTACCAACACTACTGAAGAAGCATGAGGGCTAGAGCTTGGTCTAATGAGTCCCAACTCTAAGAGTTCTTGAATGGTCTTCTCAATCTCATATCTGAACTTCTTGGTATTTCTATAAGGTTGTATCTGAATGGGTGAAGTACCCTCCTCCAAAACAATGTTATGCTCAACCCCCCTATCAGGTGGTCTACCATGTGGAAGATCTCTGAAAACTTTTTCATATTTGTGCAAAAGTGTCTCTATCTCCTTTGGGTGTTTAACAACTCTGATTTTTGGCTTGGGATAGGTGATATAAAATTCAAAAGCCCATTCAATATCACCATACCTCAATATAGATCTCATACTATTGCAATTTACTACCTGTTTTGGGTAAGTGTGCTGCCCTCTCACAACCCTTAGTACCCCTGTTGAATCTTGAAATTTCATTTCAGGAATTTGATAATTTACTGAATGCTATCCTATAGAATACAGCCATTTCACTCCCAATACTATATTAGTATCAGCAACATCAACCACATAAAAACTATCAACAAAAGTATAGTTACCTATGGTCACTTGCAGCTTTGGAACCCATGTTTTGCATTGCATGGTGTTGTGACCTGGAATGACAACTGTGAAGCCATCGAATGGTTAATTTGGTATCCTTATTTTTTTCACCATCTCTACATCAATGAAATTATGTGTAGCTCCTCCATCTACCAAAACTGAAGCTCTTTGTCCCAATACCACACCCTTGCATCGAATTGTGTGATAGCGAGGAACTGCTGAAAGTACTGCCATTCTTGCTTTGTCCGGTGAAGGCTGATTTTATTCTTGTCTTTCTTCTTCAGCTTTTGTCTCATATGAAACCTCTTGATCTAAAGTGTGCCCCTCTTCATCCATACCCCCTTCATACTCATCATTATCAGAAAGTACTTCTATGTATTGAGCCTTTCCTTTAGCACATTTATGCCCTGGTGCCCATGGTCGGAAGCATGTGAAGCACCATTTTTTCCTTCGAAGTTCATCCCTATTTTGTCCTTATTTCTTATTCTTTTCCAATGTATCCTTTTTCTAAAAATTCTTATCAGGTGCATCCTTTTTCCAAGGCTTTCTTTCAAATTTGAAGTTAGGCTTGGGAGGAAATCTTGTTCTAGGAAGCACATTTTGAAGATCTCTAGTCAAGCTCATTGCATCATTTAAGTTAGTAGGCTTGTGGGATTTGACCAAACATTTTAAGGGCTCTGAAAAACCTTCAGTGAAAAGCAATACTAACCTTCTCATAGATACACCAGCCACCTTAACTGATAATCTTTGGAATTCCAACATATATTCAATAGGAGTCCCTACTTGCTTCAATTGTGCTAGTTCTTTGAAAGACAATTCTAGATCTTTTTGCTCAAACCTTTCTAATACCCTGTCAATAAATTCCCCATATGTTTTAACCTGATCATTACCCAAGCTTTTCAGTCCATGGAACCACCATTCATTGGCATCTCCATCCAAGTGCAAAACAACCATTTTTAAAGCATCTTCTTTCACCATTGGATTCAGCTGAAAATAACATCCAATTTTTGCACCCAAGTGTTAGCAAAACTTTGAGATGAAACATCAAAAGTAGGAAGTGGCGCTTTACCTATGGCACAATTCAATTCTTTTTTTTGATGCAGAGACTTATTGTCCTCCTTTTTTTTAGTTTGTTTGCCATGGTGAAGTACTGCTCAAATGTTATACTCTTCCCACACTCTTCATCCAATTTAGCCCATTCTTTTGTTATTGTATCAATTTCAAATTGAATGTTAATCTCTTCTTTGGGAATAAGAAATTTAGGTGCAGTAGGCCTTGGTGTGCTCTGAAATTCATGGGGTCTATTACGGGGTCCTATTCTTGAGAAAATTTTCTCACCCATTGTCTTCTTTTCTTCTGAGTGTGAACTACTGCTATCTCCCATTAATCCCAATTTGCTTCCAAATTGGCTAACCAACAATTTGAATCCTTTCATAAGATGCTGGTTCATGTTCTTGGTTATGTCATAAAATATAGGTTGTAAGAGTTTAATATATTCAATATTTTCATGATCAGTGGGTCCCTTCCCCTCGCTAGTCATAGTTTCAGCAAAATGTACCTCTTCTTCTACTACTTCTTCTCCTCCACCAAAAAGACCATCAACTTTAAAATATAAGGGTGGTGGTTTATTGATTTGAATCCTTGTTACTACCATAAGGTTCCAATACCATGCTATTATACCACTTTTAATGTCCCCTTTTTGGAATTTTTTTTAAAATGCCCAAATTTCCAATTTTTTCTCAATTTTGGCTCTTGACTAGTTTTGATGTCTAGACCTCCAAATTGACCCAAATGTTTCCAAATTTTCTCTGAAGGTACATGAATGATAATATAAATTAAATATAATTCTCATGTATGTTTTTTTACCTCCCAATTACATCTAAAAACTTGTTTAATGTTTTGTTCAAAGTAGGAGTCTTTACTAGCAAATTGGGGCTCCAATTCCCCCTGGGTAATTGCCGGAAATGGCTTCACAAATGATCCCAAAGTCACTTGAATTTATCATCAGAGGCTGGGTATGTGTAAGGGACCTTTTAAAAGTCTCATATGCATCATGGTTCAGTTTATACAGATTGTTATGACTCTTTCCAAAACAACTGCCAAGTCACAATTTCGACCCTTGGGGAAAATGCACAAAATCTTCTCCCAATGCAATAAAAATGAGTAAAATGGATTCCAATGATTAAGTAATGAAAATGAGACTTGAAATAAACATTAATTACAGTCCATCCATCATAAATTCATCAGAGATACATTCCTCCATTTGAAATAATAAGAATTACCATGGCATATATCAAAATAGAGTGGAAATGGTCATTGTTTGCTCATTAAAAGTCATTTTGACATACAAATCTTGGTAATTTCGACTTGAAAATTTATGAGAATGAATAAAAAATAATATTTAACTGATTCCAATCATAAATGGACAATGAAATTCTCTCCCAATTCAAAATCATCAGCATTACAATGGTTCACAACAAGATAGTGGGGAAATGACACTATTTCTTCATTGTTCAACATTTTTACATGAATTATTTTGGGTATTTCGACCTGAGAGTATTATAAATATGAAATGTAGAGGATATAAATCATAACATAAGATAATGGGCATTATAATCTTCCCCAAAGAGATCAATAGCTCACCCAAAGCGCAATCCCTCCATTGGCATGAATATGGTGTGAAAACTGGAAATAGTTGAGAGAGAGTGCTACAATAGAAGAATCCACATGATTTCCTGTATCTTACACCTGAAAATAAGAATCCATTAAAGCTCCATGAAATACCTGAGTTTCCTCTCCAAACACCAACTAGGATGGGAATCTCTCACCCTCGAAATTGGCTAAGGCATGAACTAGTCATCCACTAGCTCTCTTTCTTCAC
>LPNX010847655.1:784477-800396 GCA_001517045.1 Pseudotsuga menziesii
GGTGCCCCTGTTGTCAAAATGAGCCCACCAGGCTCTCTGGGATGGGGGTACTATGGTACAAACAAGTGGCTACACCACCTATGCCCATACAATGCCCTAGAAGATCCAATTGAAACATCTCCCTGTAGAGACATATCAACCTATGAAGAAAAATTGCATCAGAGAGGCAGAATGAGCCTGATCATATCTGTAAGTGCCCCGAACTGGAAATATACTATCTCATTAGACTCAGAGAGTCCAAATCCATATAAGGTGTATACTCATACCCCTCACAGGTCTCTATTTGGTCATCAACCACATCCAATAAACAATATAACCGTCTGTAAATAATCAGACACCAATAATAACTCAGACTATCATCCATCTACTGCAAGTGTTAAAAGGCTAAGACATGCTCTACAACTCATTCAAGAAACAATCACAACAAGTAGGAGTCATTTCACTGGTGGTACATCAACCAATACATATATAAGGCTTTATTTATTATTACTCAGACTAGACTTTCAGAACTATACTCACTTCATAGTTGTTGCCAATTTGATATTGAAGGGTGAAGGATGAAATTGACAAGGCTAAGGCAAAGGATGAATTCCTACTTAACATCATGACACTTTGGATATGGAAAGGGAATACTCACTATAACCAATGCCGGACAAACAACAACACAGGGAATGGCAATGCCTCACAAATGGTTGAGTTGTTTAGAGAGTGCTTATTCAACTTAGGCTTCATGACTACATCAAGCTTGATCCAATTTCATTAGGATCATCAATTTTATTTCCATTCCCTTTTTGGCCTATATGACCCTTTGGGTTTTCACCAGTGCTTAAAAGCATAGCTAATCTCAACTTTCATCCAGGACATATTTATTTTATAAGGTCAGCAATATTTGGATATAGTATATTTTTAACCATTTCTTTTTTGGACCGTTTCTTATACCCTTCAAGGGGTACTTTAGCATTTCATTGCTCTTGCCATTTTTCACATATGTTAAGAAACATAGTTTTAGCATTTTCATTTTCCATGGGCGCATATATAATATTTCCAATGTAGGTAGTACATGAGCTTTCAGTTTTAGCCAACGACATCTCAAGTGACCAGGGGGAGTTCTACACAGTGCCAAACATCGATACAACCAACCAGAATGATTTAGGCATACAATCCAACTCACCAAAGGAAATTTCTATCACCAACTCAGAGCCGAGACACAATATAAACAGGGAGGCTTGTCCAACAAAGGTTCTAGAGGGGAAAAGGTCCTCCATGCCATAAGTCAAGAAGTCAGTCGGGTTGAAAACAAAACTGGAAGGTAATGGATGGGCGGAGATAGTGAATGATGAAGCCAACACTAGCAAGCAAAAACAATGGTGGGAATGACTACCTCTATTCTCCCTAAGGAGGGTAAAACCAATAAGTATAGATCAGGAACTTCCAAGTCTAAGTAGGGACATCAATACATAATATAAAATACATCCAAGTCCATATAATTATGACCGCCAGATCATGATGCCACATGTTAATACATGTCACAAAAATGAGTATAAGAGCAATGATAACCATAACACAATATAAAAAGATGAGTCATAATCATGCATATAATCCATCTAAAACATCATCTGTCTAATGAGAAAGACTGATGTAAAACTGGGCATCAATAACTACTCTGTAAATGACTAAATGGCTACATCTTTCCTCAAATCTGAGTGTGCTGATACTTAGTCCTGACATGGGAGAGTACAATAGTCTACAAATATAATAATGATCCGAAAAAACTGCTCATCTCAGCATCACATATGTAAGAGATCTAGCTGAAAAAAGTACTGTGTCTGAAAAATAGAATATGGTATCCTGGCTACTATATATGTGATAACATCAGGCTCCAGCTGGGACAAGTGCTCTGCTAAAAAGAGCACTTGAGAACCTTAGAATCTCTGGTCCTCGTACTCTACTTCTCGCATCCTCGATCAATCCATCCAACTCTGCAACCGCTACCAAGAATGTCCCTGACTACTTGCAGCATTCTAGAGCTATACCCAACTCACAGACCGGTCGTCAAAACAATATGTGGATAATATATAAAATACTGAAAATAAAGATGCATGAAACTGAAAAGCAGAAAATAAATCTAATCTATAACCATAACTTTCAATAAAAGTTTGATTTTTTTATTTTGCAGGATAACAAAATTACACTAAGAGCTTCAAAGGTGAGCTTCAATCAAAGAAAGATTCTATACTACTACCAGGAAAGGCTTATTCAAGTCCTACCTACCCTACTCTAACCAATTTAGACAAGTGTTAGGTAAAATCATAGATCCAATGCAACCACTTGCTGAACAAATCTATTGAGCTTTCATTACCGTTAATGATACAACAAATCAAAGATGGCTTGTAAGTAATGTAAATGAAAATTGAAGCCATTATAACTTGTTGTTTGAAAATCAAAGAAAGATATGGATCAAGAGAAATGAAATCATTCCAGGGATAAGATTGAATTTCTAAAAATTCATCCATCAAGATGCTGATAGGGTCATAAAAGGAATGCAAGTTTGTTCTTGATGGAGGAAGACAATATGATTCATGACTCGACCACTCCAAACAGTTCTTTGTTTTCTCCTCTACCCTACTAGGATATTCAAATCTATTTACTCCAAGAGAATCAAATGGGGACAAGTTGTAACGTAATGAAACTGTGAATGAGATCAAGCCCATTTGTTGTTTAAAAATGGAGAAAAAATGAAATTGATATTTATACAGTTTCTCAAGCCATCCATAATACAAATGGACAAATTGAAAAAAATTGTTCATTACGAATGACTAAGAATAGACATGAAGTACCTTTTCCCAAATTACATGATAATGCTTAAACTTTTGATTGAAAATTTCAAAAGTAACAACTTGACTAAGAGACAAACCCATACAAGAAGATTTGAAAAGTTGGGATGGGAGGGTGTATTGAAAATTTTCTCCCAAACTTGGAATAATTGATCTCAGAATTTGATGAGAGGAAAGAGCTTTTAAATTAATTCCAGGAGTGATTTCAAGATTCAAAAGAAGGTCAGTATCCACACATTGAATCAACATATTCTAATTAAGGATTGGATGAAGAATTCTATCGATGCTATTAGGACAAGGCTCCTCATTGCAATGTTCTTGATTGAGTTTATTACAATCATATCATCATGTGATTGTTCTTCTTTAAGCTCTAGATAAGGAAAAACATCAATAAGTTCGGTTTCAGTTTCCTTATCACTCTTACAGGCATGCTCTTCGATCACAATATGACCAGAAGATTGCTCTTCATCGGAAGTTTGATTGATTTCATCAAAGTCTGAATCCAGATTCAGATGGCTTGCATACTGACTCAAATTATCGTCAATTAGGCAATGACTATGGAGTTCCTCTTCCAAAGGCTCTTTAATGGACTCATAAATGGAAGGCTCAACTATGGATGCTTCTTGATGGTGATTAGGTTCCCTTCCACAGATCAAATCCCGGATTTTCTCTGTGACTGCTTTAGGTAGTAATAGCAGAGTATCTCATATGATTTGATTGATATCCTTCTTAGTTTCAACATGATGTTTTGAAACATTATTCTCGAAGTACTCTGTAATATTCTTATGGATTGCAGGAATGCTCATAATTTGGAACATATCAGGAGAGGAATGGTCCAATTGAGAAAGCACATTGTCGATATATTGATTATCAACTACATAATCATTGCTAGACTGACACTCTAAAATTTTATCAGTGTTCCTACTCCAACTATTAATTAACAAATTTGTGAACATGTCATACCCAGTGACGGATCATGGTGCTAAATGATCAAACCATAGTTGAACATCCCCTTGCAATGATTCTACTAAGGCTCTCATATAAACATCTTCATTTTCTGCACCCCTAGATTCCATGTAATCCCAGATAATGACCAAATGAATTTCAATAGATATATCATTATTTCCACTAAACTGGGGAAACATCCTAGTGTAATCGTTTGGCATAGGATGAGGTTCTCCCAGTATTTCAGAAAATTCAAAAGGAGATCGTTTGTTTTATTTTTTAATAGCTCTGGTTACTTGGCTATAAGGCTTTGACTGGGACCGACTTCTAGGTTCATGTTGACTTATAAGTCCACTCGGGATGGTTGGGAAATATTAATTGCATGGGTGAGGAAGTTGGTGGGTATCATAAAGATTGTGATAACTAGATTCATACCCACAGTCATGCTCGAGATCATCCTCACACCCGTAGTCTGACCTCCATCTATCCCTTTCGTTTATTTGTCTTGTATTTTCAATCATGTTTTTGGTTACTTCTTTCATGTGCCTCAGAAATACATCCGAATTCATTATGATTTATGGTATTCTCTAAGAACTTAATATTAATATGTTGGGCATGGTCCTCAGTGGAGTCGCAGGGTGGAGTCACCAGGTGAACCACACAAGCAATTCACCAATAAAAGATATGTCGTAGGGAAAGGTGAGGTATGTTGAACCAAGGTAGGCCTCTACCTCCCCGACAATGGTGCCAAAATTTTGGGAAAGAGAATGAGAGTATAGCTTGAGGAAAAATGTCGAACCAGGGTAGGCCTCTACCTCCCCGGCAACGGTGCCAAAATGTTGGCAAAGAGAATGGGAGTATATCTTGAGAAAAAATGTTGGACCAGGGTAGGCCTCTACCTCCTCGACAACTGCACCAAAATGTTATCACCAACCTTGTAGTTTCCTGTGTGAGGTAGATCTAGGATGGATGGTAGAGGGGAAAGCAACCAAGGAGGTGGAACAAAGACTGCTTAGACTCCCAAATGGATGGTTGTCACGCTAATCAAGGCAGTCTTCACTTTATGTTATCTAAGTGTAAGACAACAATGGGGGAGACCTGAATCTACTCTCGACAGGAGAGATCAAACATAGACACCAGAACAGATCAAATGTGGCTTGGAGGTACGTAAGGTGTAAGCTAAATGGAAACCCTAGCTCTAGAGTTTAGGTACTAGCAACTGATGAAGATGACCACTGTCTTGGGAAACGTAACTGTGATAGGGTGAGCAAGGACAGAGTTAGGATTTTATAGTACCAAGGAGATAGACTCAGTGAAGGATATGAAATTATCATGTAACTTGAGTTATCAAGGAATGGTCAACTTTCGGGGAAAGAGGTCAGGAAGGGCTAGCGCTATGCTTGGAGATCAGTGTCTTTTCAGCCTTGGGTAATGGAGTTAGTATCAACACAGTGTTTCAATGAACCCACCTGGGATATGTCCTGATCTATGGACCCAGAAAAGGATTTGTCCTCGAAGATTCAGGTTACAGGAAAATCAACAGAAGGAGGGCTAGTGCTAGGGTTTAGAGAGAAATATTTGCAGATCCAGATCCACTAGGAGACTATTAGCTCAGTGTTGGAGTGGAAATGAGATTAGGATGACCCAATCTACAAACTCAAATAAAAAAATTTCAGGAAAAAACAGATCTGGAAAAGTCAAAATTTGATGAGGGGGGTTAGGAGGCTGAAAGTCAGTTTTTTAGATCTAGGGAAACCTGGCATGAAATAACTCAGCGTTCAGGGTGATTTGGACTATGTGAGACCCTATCTATCACTCGATGAAGTCATAAATAAAAAAAAATTCAAAACCCTAGCAGGTCAAATTTTCAGTCAGGGCGCTATGCAGTTTTCAGGCTAAAAATCAGATCTAGGTCAAACCAGCAGGAATTTGACTAGCGTTGCAGTAGATTTAGTAAAGGGGAGGCCGATCTATGAAACCCAACAGTGGTTTGTCCAAATATCGTACGGTTCTCGAATTTAATATTTTTTAAGGGTTTTTTAGTATTTTAAGGGTTTTCAGAAAGATGGAAGGAAAACAACTACAATGGATTCAGATCTGTAAAAGAGAAGAGAATTACCTGTTGGATCATACCTGGAAATTATTGTAGAAGTATTAACAATGATTATTCTTGCTATCTCGATCAATTCTGGAAGATCCAAGTGATTTCTATGATAGATGTGAGCCCCAAGCCACCAATGCGCCCCCTACCCTGCATGAGCAAACATCAACAATATCAAATTTGCTAAGACAAGATAAAGAAACCAAATGCTATAGGAAAGTAAAATGAAGTAATCATAGATCACACTGAAACTAATGAAAACCCCCTGATCCAAGACGAAATAACCGAACGAGTTGAGGTCCCCCTGCAAAAATGCTCCAGCCAAAACGCCCTCCTGTAGACAAGACAATGATAGTAGAAAAATATAGATCTCACATGAATTTCCACAATTCTATGAAGAATAAGACTATCCAATCACCATTTGAGAACATCAGATGCAAAGCAGATCCTGAAAATATCCATGGAAAAATATTTCTATTATTCAGATCCAAGAGCCAAAGACCCCTTACAGATGAGAAGCTCTCTCCTTTAAATAGAAATGAGAGAACCACAATCATAACTGAATCCTAACCACTTTCAAAATGAGTGGCTAATATTAAAAGATAAAATAATCTAATCAATGGTTGAGATGAGCTCAACATACAATACATGGATCAATATAACCATAAAGTACGAAAGTGGACTAAATCACCCATAAAGAGGGTACCCCACTCAACAAGAAATAAATGAAGCACATGGTGGGTCCATGGAGTGTTGACTAACTCCCTCTAGGTGTCCCCATGGCACAATACAATAATATAATATTTTAATTCTTTTACTTTGTGCCTCCTTGAGGAAATTATGAGGCTCCCAAAAGCTCCAGAAAATAATATAAAAATGCCCAAAAATAGGTGTGGGCCCAATTAGGTGCTGCAACTGCTGGAGAAGGTGTGGAGGACATCACTCTCATCATTGTGACTCATCCCATGTCATTTCCTTGACTCAGTATCCCAAACTGATTTCTTCAATAGCCATTTAATCATTTTTTAATCTGCCTCAGGAAACGTGAACCTGCCAAATCAGCCTCCTAGGGTGCCTACGTTGTCAAACTGATCCCACCAGGCTCTCTGGGATGGGGGTACTATGGTATAGACAAGTGTCTGCACCACCTATGCCCATACAATGCCCTAGGATATCCAACTGAAACATATCCCTGCTCAGACATATCAACCTGTGAAGAAAAACTGCATCAGAGAGGAAAAATGAGCCTAATCATATTTGCAAGTGCCCGGAACTGGAAATAAATTGTCTCATTAGACTCAGAGATTCCAAAACCATCTAAGGTGTATACTCATAACCCTCATAGGTCTCTATCTGGTCATCAACCATATCCAATAAACAATATAACCATCTGTAAATGATCACATACCAATAATAACTCAGACTATCATCCATCTGCTGCAAGTGTTAAAAGGATAAGACATGCTCTACAAATCATTCAAGCAACAATCACAACAAGTAGTAGTCATTTCACTGGTGGTACATCAAATGATACATATATAAGGCTTTGTTTATTATTACTCAGACTAGACTTTCAGGACTATACTCACTTCATAGTTGTAGCCAATTTTCTAGTGAAGGGTGAAGGATGAAATTGACAAGGCTAAGGCAAAGGATGACTTCCTACTTAACATCATGACACTTTGGATATGGAAAGGGAATACTCACTATAACCAATGCCGGAAAAACAACAACACAGGGAATGGCAGTGCCTCACAAATGGTTGAGTTGTTTAGAGAGTGCTTATTCAACTTAGGCATCATGAATACATCAAGCTTGATCCAGTTTCATTAGGATCAACAATTTTATTTCCATGGACTTTTTGGCCTATATGACCCTTTGGGACTTCACCAGTGCTTAAAAGCACAACTAATTGCAGCTTTCATCAAGGACATATTTATTTTACAAGGTGAGCAATATTTGGATATAGCATATTTTTAACCATTTCTTTTTTGGACCTTTTCTTATACCCTTCGAGGGGTACTTTAGCTTTTCATTGCTCTATCCCTTTTTCACATATGTTAAGAAACACAGTTTTAGCATTTTCATTTTCCATGGGCGCATATATAATATTTCCAATGTAGGTAGTACATGAGCTTTCAGTTTTAGCCAACAACATCTCAAGTGACCAGGGGGAGTTCTGCATAGTGCCAAACATCGGGACAAATGACCAGAATGATTTAGGCATACAATCCAACTCACCAAAGGAAAGTTCTATCACCAACTCAGAGCCGAGACACAATATAAACAAGGAGGATTGTCCAACAAAGGTTCTAGTGGGGGAAAAGGTCCTCCATACCATAAGTCAAGAAGTTAGTCGGGTTGAAAACAAAACTGGAAGTTAATGGATGGGTGGAGATAGTGAATGATGAAGCCCACAATAGCAAGACAAAACAATGGTGGGAATGACTACCTCTATTCTCCCTAAGGAGGGTAAAACCAATGAGTATAGATCAGGAACTTCCAAGTCTAAGTAGGGACATCAATACATAATATAAAATACATCCAAGTCCATATAATTATGACCGTCAGATCATGACACCACATGTTAATACATGACACAAGAATGAGTATAAGAGCAATGATAACCATAACACAATATAAAAAGAAGAGTCATAAGCATGCATATAATCCATATGAAACATCATTTGTCCAATGAGAAAGCACTGATGTAAAACTGGGCATCAATAACTGCTCTGTAAATGACTAAATGGCTACATCAATCCTCAAATCTGAGTGTCCTGAGACTCAGTCCTAACATGGGAGAGTACAATAGTCCATAAATATAATAATGATCCGACAAAACTGCTCATCTCAGCATCTCATATGTAAGAGATTTGGCTGAAAAAAGTACTGTGTCTTAAAAATAGAATATGGTAGCCTGGCTACTATATATGTGATAACACACCTTATGCAAATACAACTTTGGCAAGGAACATAAATCCTAAAATTACTCTTGATACAATTGTACCAGTAATGAGGGTATCCAAAGGCACTTCACTAGTAAGTAACACCGAAACTAGAAAATTCCATTTACAAATCATCAAAGTCCTTATTCCATAAGTATTCCAAGGTCATGTTGAAACCCAAGTTTTTTGGTTGTTATCATCATAGGATATTCCAAACCTTAGACTTACATGAAGATGAAGTTTTCATTATACACTCGATATGTTTTCCAGCATGATAGACCGTATAATTATGAAGAAGCATAGAAGCCTTGCTGAGATAAGGATAAGAGAAAAAATAATGAAAGAAAAGGATATTGGCAATGCTAGACCATCGTGGGAATTTTCCATCCATAATAATAATAATAATAATAATAAGTAGATGATGTTGTATTAAAAAAGTTGCAGCCGAACTAGATAGAATTGTTAATCATTTTGTACAATTCACCAGCCCTTATGACATCTGCTACTGCTCTCTCAGGAATTATAGTCTAATGTTGGGTGTTGTACAAAACATCTACTAAGTTAGTTTGATACTATGAATCTACATATTACAATTTAAGAAAAAATTATGTTACGTTGGCAGCTGATAAAAAACATACACTTCAATTTCTAATTGAAACTGGACATAATTAAGCAATTATTATGAAAAACTATAAACTAGCATTCACTGGTTATGACTAATACCATTTTTTACAATACCATTTGTTCTTGTTGTCCAAGAAATAATAGGCTCTCTCTGTCAATCCCTTCTGCTTCTACTTATAGGTCTGCTCCTACAATTATCACTGTGGCATATGCTCAAGATGTTGCTCATGAAGCATCATGTATGAATATAAAATTTCTAGGGTAGGACACATTTTGATAGTTGGGATTATATATAGTTGATGTTTATTTACCCAAACCTTGTCGAGGTGTTGTGTATCTACATGGTATTATACCTACATGCATAATAGGTTTTAGGAGGTGATTTTGAGAGTGCCTTGGATTATCAAGATCTCTATTAGCAAAATCCTAAGCAGGTCAACTGGCGTTGTTGACAATTAGTAAGTAGATTGACATGATGAAAATTAGGAAGTGGATCTTACCTCCCAAGGAAACCCACAACGTGAATGTGTGTGACTAATATAGGATACAGGTTTAACCCGAAAACCTAAATGAACTGAATATGCGGGGGTATTGAGAAATTTTGAATGAAGTGTTGGGATTACCTTCATAGTTTTCGATCATGACAATGGTGACATCTACATTGGGTCCAATTTCAGCCAAATATCTGATTCTTGATGGGGATAATGTGCTAAAGCATTGTAAATTTGAAATATACTCTATTGTACTTTGGTTGTATTCTCCTTCGGAGATGTTATTCCTCCATTCAGAGATGTCCTTGATGTAATTAGTCATGTAAAAGTCATGAGGTAAACTCTCCATTGTAAGTCGGGGCAATAGTACCCACAAAAGTAATATACAAAATGTATTTTGAGTCCCCCAAGGTAGGTCGACCCTAATTAGGGAACCTGGCTGACCTAGTTAGTTATTTGAGGCACTCAACTAATGAATATAAATAGGTGAGGTGCCTCTCTCTTTTTCACACATATTACACTCAAGTATTGTGCTGGAGAGAGAGAGAAATACTATACTATGGAAGATGAGCAAATATTCTTATTTCTGGGATTTTACACTATACTTGGTCGAATTCTATATTGAGAAAGTTTTGCGGGGTTTTATCCCTTGTGGTTTCCCTGAGGAAAAATCTTTATGTTCTCTTGTGTTGCTGCACTTGTCTTTCTTTTAGTGATCCTTTGATTATGGTTATGATGTTATGATGCTAAATGTTTTTAGATATTTTATAACCATTAAAAATATAACATGACATAATAGCCACTCTGAAAGAAGTCTTTGTGCAACTGAAACACTGCTACAACTACAGCTACTAATGATTAGGGTTTCATGTTTGAAAACCCTAGAAGACAAAAACTAGTCATGTTGGTACTCTCGCTATAAATCGAGATTGGAGAAGGATCAAGAGCCGAAACTTTGAAAAGACAAATATTAAATCTTACTCTACCCTGTGTAAAAGTTTCAACCTCATATTTGCTATAATATAGGAGATATGATTCCTCCAACTCAAGGTTCCAGCCTCTCCCATAATTCATCCTTAAACATGTGACCTAGGGAGAATCGTTATATCTTGGGATAGGAAGGTCCAAATGAAATTTTGTAAGATGTTGCAGATAGGGCACAAACTGTAATTTCGGTGGTAAAAGTGCTAGATCCCAAAGGTGAAACAGTGACACATGGAATTCCGTACAAGTTCTCTATGATGAATAGTTTTGAAATAAGTCATCTTGGGAAACTTCACATAAGTCCCACCTGGTGAATCCAATTCTTCTCTAACCTGTGGGGTTGGAAATAAGATGAACCAGGTTACATTAGGATGAAGTTTCATACTTGAGGAGTTGAAAGTTTGGAGCTATAGTAGAAACAAGATTAGTCAATTCTGCAGAATAAACCAGAGAAATACTAGGGCTTCCTGTTCCGAGCACTTTCCTCCACCAATTAGTTGAAGAAGGAGGACCATCAAATTCACCCTAGGAGGGAGCATCTCTCTATGTAATAAGTTTCTCATGTTTTGGACTTTCAATTTTTGACCTAACACTACTGCGAGAGAAAACTAGGGCATCAGATATTTTGTAGTTCTATCCATAGTTTTGGGAAAATAAGTATGCTGCTCAACTCACATTGAAGAGGTGCATCTTTCTATCAAATCATATCTTAAAGATACCTAAGTTGAAAAATGAGGGTTTCTCTATCAAATCCTAGGTCCACCAGAAACAATCTTCCAAAAGATCCTTCAAGCAAGCATAAAGTTGAATCAATCTCACTGGTAAGTTCCATCCTCTCTATTTCCATTTGAGGTTCTCATTTTTATCATGATGACAAACAGTACCAAGATTGAGGACAAGCTTCCAAAATTAGGTTTTTTTTCTATCAAACCCTAGGTCCACCAGTAGCAGTCTTCCAAAAGATCCTTCAAGCAAGCATAAAGTTGAAGCAATCTCACTGGTAAGTTCCATCCTCTTTATTTCCATTTGAGGTTCTCATTTTTATCATGATGAAAAACAATATCAAGCTTGGGGACAAGATTGAAAGAGTCAAGAACTTATAAGAATGGAATTATAGAGTGCTTATCATACTTGAAGAAGCATGCCATAAAGAACTATGTCAAAGAAGAAGCTGCAGATCTAGACGGATATGAAGTCGAAGTAAAGCAAAAGAAGGACCTAGTAAAAACAAAGATTAGTATTTTCGTCTCCATTGAATCACAGATGTATCATCCTTGAAGACTCCCAAGGATATGTTTGATGCAATGAACAACATGTATGTAGATGACCTTGAGAACTCAACTCAAGGATGTGAAGGTGCAATGTCAGAAGAAGATCTCATCTCAAGGAGCAATTAGAAGCCGTTGAAGACAATGTCAAAGAAGTAGAAGCATAAATTACAATTTTGAATGGTCTTCCAAATTCAGTCAAGAGAGTTGTTCTAGTAGGAAGATCACATATGGAGGAATGCACGATTAGTCGCACCCTATTTTAAGCCCTATTCCTATTCTTTAAATTGATAAATAATTTTATTAACCTAATAGTAAATTAAAAATAAATTGTAAATAATTTATTAATAATTTAAATCACAAATTATAAATATAATTTAACAATTTAAAATAAATTAAATTTGAAACAATTAACATTAATTTTGTGGCCTATTTTTAGCCCTACCTTAAGCCCTATTTCATTAACCTTAATCCTAAACCTTTTTAAAATTAAATAAAGATATTTCAATTACTAAACATGTAATTTAACCTAAAATTTTAAAAAACATATTATAATCTTTATTTATTAATTTCCCTTCCTTAGACCTAGGACGAGTCGGCCGATTTAACTATAAAACTACACCAACTGGTATTTAACTCCAGAGCTGCAGCTTTACCATTTGACTACTTGTCCTGATGATGGTTCCAGATTCGGAATCGAAACGTCGACCTAAAAATGTCTACTGTGGATTGTCCGGAAAAACCCTACAACAACTTATCTTACCGCAGAAATCTACAAACTGAAAAAACACAGACACAACCCTATGTGCTCTGTGGTGTAAGAAGACTTGCTCAGTATTTTCGATCATGAGCAAGATAGGAACAGGTCCTCAGAATCAAATGATGAAGTTGAACACATTGGCAGAGACTCCAGTAATTCAAGAAGACAAAGATCAAGATGGAGATTACCAAACAAACAAAGATAAGTATTTGAATTGTCATTTCTTATATATCTAGTTGTTCAAGATGTGTACATAGATATGTTTCTAGATTCATGAAATGTATTATGCATATTAAAATATTTGTAGTTTACTACTAATATGCAGGCGATGGGTAAGTGGATTATGTTGTTGTACAACATTCCATTGCTACTTATGAAACCTCCTTGCTGAAATAATGTCTTGGCAAGATGGAAGGAATATAGAAAGTTACTGTATGTATACGGGATATAGATGATTGTTTCATTAGAGGAAATAATTGGATGACTATATATATCTTTAAGCATGAGAATTTGTCATTTTGAATACGTTACAAAATGTTTCTAATCATACAACTGTATTTGACTTGTAGGAATGATTGTATGCAATCACCTACAAGATAAGAAATGATGAAGTTGCGGATGTACGATACAGTTGTGGATGTACAAGAGAAGAATGATGTAGTTACATATACACAAAATAAGAATGATGCAAGTTGTAAATGAACGATGCAATTGCGGATGTACAAGAAGAGAATGTTAAATAACAAGTTGCAGAAGGGAGTTGTAAAGCTCAAGCATGTTCCTATAGAGGAACAAGTGGTAGATGTGTTAAATAAGCCTCTGGCTTGTGTAAAGTTTGATTACTTTTGAGATAAGCTTGGTGTATTCCAAAAGGAATTCTCTCGAAAGAGGGAGTGGTAGTTTATGGAAGATGGATGCAATGGTGAGTAGTTCATTCTAGAGGAGGGTAAGTCTTGCTGGGCTTGTTTGGCCCGAAAGCGTTAGTAAGTCAAACGAAGTCTATTGATCCTAGGGAGATTAGTATGTTTGGCTAGGCTAGTTTGGCCTGATAAGGTTAGTAAGACAGACAAGGCTTGTTTGGTCCCCAGGGAGATCCATCTATCTAACTAGGCTTGTTTGGATCAAAAGGCTAGTAATTTAGACAAAATGCCCAGATGGATCTACCAGAGAACTCAACGTGATGCCGATCCAAGATAATTAAAGGGTAGGAATTGGTTAGTATGTCTGGCTAGGCTTGGTTGGCCTAAAAGGGTTAGTAAGCTAGACACGGCTTGTTTGATCTCCAAGGACATCAATCTGTCTGACTAGGATTGTCGGCCCAAAAGGGTTAGTAAGTCAGACAAGATGTTGTTGTAAGTGGTTTCAGTATTGTTATACTGATGATTGCTAAGATGTTTGCTTCAGTATTGTTATACTCATGATTGCTGAGATGTTTGCTTCAGTATTGTTATACTAATGATTGCTGAGATGTGTGCTTCAATGTTACTATACTGATGATTGTTGAGATAGTTTCAGTGTTGTTACACTGATGATTGGTGATTGTTGATTGTTGAGATGAATGCTGAGATAGTTTTAGTATTCCTATACTGATGTAGCAGGATCAATATTTTCATACTGATGTTGTTTAAATGATTGTTGAGATAGGTTCAGTATTCCCATACTGATATGACAGATTCGGTATTTTCATACTGATGTTGATCTAGACGATTCAATATTTCTATACTGATGTTGATAAGTCAATTTCAATAATCTATACTGATGATGATGAGTTAGTTTTAGTATTTCTATACTGATGTTGATAATATAGTTTCAGTATTTCTATACTGATGATGGTGAGGTAATTTCAGTATTTCTATACTAATGTTGATGATGATGTTGCTTCAACATTTGTATGCTGATGTTGATGGTGTGGTTATGGTCCTAACACCTTGTGTTGATGATGCTGATATGGTTGTGGTCCCAACACCCTATGATGATAATGTTATTATTAAAGTCACAACACTTTGTGTTGATGATGATGTTGTTTCGACATTTTTATGTTGACGACGATGATGATGTTCCAACATCTCTATGCTGATAATTCAGATGATATAACATTTATTGATGATGTTTCTTTAGCACTAACATGCTAATGTTGTTGTTGTTGTTTCAGTATTCACATACTGATAATGAAGATGTTGATGTTTCAGTTTTTACATATTGATGATGCAGATGATGATGTGTTAGTATTTACATATTGATTTTTTAGATTATGTTTTAGTATTCGCATAATGATGTTGAAGAAGAAGATTCAGTATTCACATACTGATGTGGTAGAAGAAGATTCAATATTCACATACTGATGTGGCAGAAGAAGATTCAATATTCACATACTGATGTTACAGAAAAAGGTTTAGAAGATGATTCAGTATTCACATACTGATGTGGCAGAAGATGATGCAGTATTGACATACTGATGTTACCGAAGAAGGTTTAGTATTCAGAAGATGATTCAGTATTCACATACTGATGTGGCTGAAGATGATTCAGTATCCACAGACTAATATCACAGAAGATGATTCAGTATCCACATACTGATGTTGTAGAAGATGATCCAGAAGATGATTCAATATTCATGTAGTGACGTGATAGACCATGATTCAGTATTCATATACTGACATGACGGACGATGATTCAATATTCACATACTGATGCTACAGAACTTGATTTAGAAGATGATAGAAGATGCTCGAAGATGATTCAATATTCACATACTGATGCTACAGAACTTGATTTAGAAGATGATAGAAGATGCTCGAAGATGATTCAATATTCACATACTGAGATTGCAAAAGATGATCCAGCTGAGATCAATGATGAAGATGTATGATGATGTTCCAAAACTTCATATGACATATAGAGATTCACCAGTTAGTTGTACAGTTGTGATAATGGTTGTTGATGATGTAGAATACCTTCCTAGTT
>LPNX010847655.1:800459-823501 GCA_001517045.1 Pseudotsuga menziesii
AAGAGGGAGTGTTAAAGTATTGTAACTTCGGAAGATATTCTATTGTACTTTTGTTGTATTCTCCTTCAGAGATGTTATTCCTCCATTCAGAGACGTCCTTGATGTAATTAGTCACGTAAAATTCACGAGGTAATCCCTCCGTTGTATGTCAAAGAAATAATACCCACAAAAGTAATATATAAAATGTATTTTGAGTATCCCAAGGTAGGCCGACCCTAATCACGAAACATGGCCGAACTAGTTAGTTATTTGAGGCACTCACCTAATGAATATAAATAAGTGAGGCACCTCTCTCATTCTCACACATATTACACTCAAGTATTGCGCTGGAGAGAGAGAGAGAGAAAGAGTATACTATGGAAGATGAGCAACTATTCTTGTTGCTGGGGTTTTACACTGTACTTGGTCAAATTCTATAGCGAGGAAGTTTTGCGATGTTTTCTCCCTTGTGGTTTCCCCAAGGAAAAATATTTGCATTCTCTTGTGTTGCTGCACTTGTCTTTCTTTCAGTGATCCTTTGCTTATGTTTATGATGCTAAATGTTTTTATATCTTTTATAACCATTAAAAATCTAACATAATGGAAATACTCTATTATTGTTTTTTAATGGAACTATCCCTTGCCTTGTAGCCCCCATTGCCAACTACTGATGTTGTTCACTACATATATCCTAAGGTCTAAGGTTACCATTGGGCTGCATCTATGGATTGCCATATTTCCTTTCTTTCCTTCCTTTCTTTTCCAGTTTTTCTTCTGCCACTATTTTTTTTGCCACATGAATATGATGGAGAAACCAATGTAAAGGATCTCCCAACCCAGGTAATTTTAACTACGTGGGTGTCTACTTCATATCATACCTGATTACATACAACTCGAGGCCATTGAGTAAAAGTACCATCTATAAGTGGAGCATGCTGTGCAAGTTCATCCTTAGGCAGAGAGGGGAATTGAATTTTAGTTGAATCATTCTTACTACTTGGGAAATCACGATGTGATGAAGATGCATCTGCCATAAAATATTTTGGGGCCCACTTTGGAGGGACATTAAAAAAGTCTTGTTAGTCTCATCCCTATATACATTGTTTCTCCAATACTATGTGTTGTTACATCCTTGGAAATTCCATTGAAATGATTTGAATCAAACAACTTCCTACCCATGAGACCATCAGAATCCTAGCCATCCCAGCTTCATGTCAATATGCAACAAAAGTTTCCATAAATCATTCCATACAATAAGGTCATCGCTGCAAATATTTTATATATCTTGAGGCATGGCAATGTTCATGTCCCTGAGTAATTGCTGTAGAACATCTAAACTGATAAAACCTCCCTTGTGACTCTGATCACGAGCATCAAAATCCATTCTAATATTTTCCTCTCGATATTCCAATTCATTTCATTTTTCACACTAGTGTCAAAATAAAACAACAATGTATAATGAGACTCACTGCCCACTACCCAAATTGGCCACTTTGGTTATTTGAGATATTGATCAATGTTGCAAAAATTGAGTGGTTCTAGTAGAGCAAGAAATTCTACTTCCATTGTTGAGGGTATCCCTTTCAGAAACATTCCCTTGCCCAAATCCATATAGCCATCAAATACATTGGAGATTGCTTGTCCATAAAGTAATAAGTTTAAAATCTCGCGGAATGATCAAGACTCTCTCCATAAGCAACCCTAGGTACCATCACACTCGGATCCCAAATGTTTTTATGCTAATTACTCTGTTTAGAAAAAATGTGTTCACTATCATCTTGTACTGCATCAATAGAGGATTTATCGATGATAATAATGGGTCCATCTTTGCTAGATATTCTTCCAACTTATTTTTGTGATATTTCATCAATTATTGTAGGTTATCTGTCTTGAACCGTCATCTCCACAATGGTCTATATGAAATAATAAATCCCAACACCAACTAGTTGAAATAAAATGCATTCAAGAATGAATTCTTGTTTATATGTTGTCTTGGGATGTAAAATCATGTTTATGTTTGAAGAAATAAAGTTTGGAGAACAATTCTACTCATATTCACCTCGTATTTTAGTCCATGAATGAGATTATATGGGTATCACTTAATATTAAGCATTATTTATTGATATTGATTTGGGATAAGCATGCAGCTACAAATCCCAACTCACTAGCTGTTGGGTTTGTACAAATGCAAGGGAAAATTTTATTTAGTTTGGGTTCCTTGGGTTATAAGTACTCTGAAACTATTATCACATTCCTTAATTTTCATTATTTGCAATAAGTTACATGATAGTGTTATTGATTCTTTCATAGGTACTCATGTTTATGGATGTACTCCTCACCATAAACACTGGTGTACCCATCTCTCATTAAGTTTACTGGATAAAGACTCACAAGCATATTCTTGCAATCTTCTGCTCAGAAGGTAGGTGTTATTAACACTTAAACTACAAGATCCAAGTGAATATCCAATACAAAGCACTTTGGATAAGAGCTTAAACATCTATCTAAAGCATTTAGAGGTAATGGATACAATGAAAAACATGTAAGAAATGTCACCCATAGGAAGTGTAAAGAGCATAAAAATAATGGAATCTCATACACTATTACACTAACTTACATCCAAGGGACAATCGATAGTGCAAAAAATATTTTGAATAAAAAGAAAGTAAGGATATCGTTCTCACCTTATAATAATTTGTAGAATTACTTGGCCATTCCAAAGACCCAAAAAATCCTAAGAAAGCAAAATGTGTCTACTCTGTTCCATGTGATTGTGGCAAGGTTTACATCAACGAGCTTGGAGTCACCATATAAGCAATGGATCTTCTAAATTATAAATTTGAGGACATTGGAGATGGATTTGTTTAAAAAACTACCCTTGTTATGTAATAAAAAAATTGGAAATGTATGTGATGAGAATAAGGATAGCCAAGAGAACTATGCTTTGAGTTATCTTATGAGATCACAATTTTTGTTGCTTTTGGTGTCTACAATTTTTTTCTATAATATTTTTGTCATATGCTTCTGGGTTTTCATACTAGTCTGTACTAGAAAATAAACAAGTGCAAAAGATATCAGGAAAACCTCTGCATCAGAATAAAAAGTCATAGGAAAACGTTTGTAATTTGGAAGAGGATTTGTAATAGTTGTCAAAGAAGCTCATTGAGAAACTTTATGAACCTATTTACTTGATTACTATGCAAGAATAGGAAGCGCAAAATCCAAGACAACAATTGAATGATTTAATTGAAGAAAGAGAGAGATGACTACATTTTGTAAAGTTATGTCTTAATTAATCATGTGATTATTATTATTTAGGCACGGACATTTATCATTCTGTAGTAGAATAAGTAATCCTAGATATCACATCTAGTTTTTTCTTTTTATTTTTGAATGCCACCTTATCGAGGAACATGATCTCTTCATTGCACTAAGATATTGAACTTGGTTGAACAGTTGGCTTGAAAAAATTAATTGCAGTTAAGTAGAAATGGTGGCTTCTCAAATTGCAGTTGAAAAGTTGCGACAGAGGGATCTATTCTTGACTACAGAGACTGATATGTTAAAGCTATGCATTTGTTTACTATATTTTTTTTCCAAATTATAGATATAAGGACATACCACTGGGTTGTAAGTCATATTGCAGAATTTGATTATCATTTTAAACCATATTCTAGACAGATAATGCTAATCAAAAGAGAAAGTTTATGGAACATGAGGAAGAGATTAAGAAGCTTTCAGGTCAACAAAATCTACAAGGAATTCATCAGGTGAAATTTCCTTTTCAAGTTTAGTTCGGGTCTACTTTTTTCTGAATTTCCTAGTTTCCATAAGGTCTTATCCAATAAAAACTTTAGTTGAATATAATTCTTAATTATCTAATCATATATTCCCTATAACACATATATATATCATGCTACTAAAAATCATTATTAACAAGCCTGCTTCCTAATTCTTCATAAAATATGAGATTAATAACATGATGTCATAACAATCGATTGCAATTCATTCAAGGAAATATTGCCAAGGTGATATTTAAATTCCAAGCTCAATTGGGTCATATTTTTGTTTGAATTCTCCCATGTTTATAAGAATTCTCCCATGTTTTTGCAGGAAAGATGGTGGAGTATAATGGAGCAAATAGATTTGATCAGTTTTATTCTCAAAAAAGAAGTGTTATGCAAATTGTTGTTCTAATTGTATTGTTCTCTTTTTTATACATTCTAGGAATATTGCAGAACACTTATTCAGACCCTATAATCTCCACCAAACTAAATTGTACAAAAAATAACTTAAAGATAAAATCTTCATCTATTTCCTAGATTTTGAAGCTCATCGTATGCTGGGAATGGATGTAATACCCCGCTGGCATAGGAAAGGAGCTTAGAAAAAGAGAAAAAGAAAGATGCACTTTGTGTTTAGATGCAATTTGATGATGAACATGAAGTGGAAAATGCAAATAGGCATTCACTAATCGAGCAAATTGAAGCTAAACATAGAGTGGATCTATTTAGGCACTTGCCATAATTTGTTCATAGATTGCAACTTGCCCTTGAAGCTAAGTTCTTCCAAGAATATCCAATGCATCATCATCCAGTTTTCTACAAGGTGCTTTTTGTGATGTGCACGCATTTGGAATAGAATATTGCCTTGTTGATGCGTATACTTTTTTATTATTTTCGAAACTTAAAAGAGATTTTTGGTTTGTTTCTCTATATTAAAAGATAATTATTTATTGGAGAAGTTGTATTGCACTTCCTATAAGGTTTACTCTCTTTTTTTGATAGTATTTCTTAGCCTCTTTTGTTTTGTCTTAGTTTATTTGGTGGCTTATTGAACAATTTTCAATTTGGGTTCATTTGAGTTAGAACCTTTAGGTACTTTTACAAGGGTTCAAACAAGTTTTTAGAATGGGTTGATCTCCAGTTTTGTTTCCTCCTATTGGATTTCAAAGTTTTAAAGCATTTTCATATATATGTGCATGGTTTTCATAACTTGTGTTAGTTTTTCAAATTTAAGCTAGCATTATTAATATCTTTAACTGAGAGAATAACAAGTACAACAATTAAGCACAAGAGACAATGAACACAGTGTTTTTCCTCGGGGAAACCATAAAGGAGAAAACCCTGCAACTTCCTTAGAGATATAATCAGCACCAAAACAGTAAAAGCCCCAAAATAGTAAGTGATATCTCAATAGCAGTAATCTTCTTCTTGTCTAGCCCCAGTGTCTTCTCCTTCGTCAACTATGCACTACACTTGAGTGTGGATGACTTGTATGATAAATAGAGACTCCAGTTCTCTATTTATACTAATCCTGACATGACTAAAAACATACTAAGGCTGACCTCTACTATGAGAGTCTAATAACCCTAGTGCCCCAGAACTACGGGGACTTTAACCCTTAGACAATCGGAGGGTTACCCTCTATGACTTGACATTACTTGTTTACATAATTGATCCTCCCGATCGGAACATCGGGGCATGACAATATGACTCAATTACATTATAGATACATCCCAGAATAAACACCAGGTTACAATACATAAGATACATAGATGAATACATTTCGAACATACAAATACATCAACACTCCATCTTAACTAGGAAGGTATTCTTTCGACACACTTTTCAGCACTGGTCTTCTTCTCTGCATCAACTGGATCATCTCGTCATCTGCATCTCAAGTATTCTGAGTCTTCAAGTCATCTTCATCTTCAAGTCATCATCAATCTTCGAATCTGGATCATCTCTCAATCTGGATCATCATGGGACATCATCACTGGATCTGAATCATCATTGGTCATCATCACTTGATTTGGATCATCACTGGATCTAGATCATCACTGGATCTGGATCATCACTGGATCTGGATCATCACTGCTGGATCATCATCACTGGATCTCGATCATCACTCGATCTGGATCATCTTTGGCAATCATCATCACGGGTGCTATCTCATGATTCTTCTCATCACAGGAAGTTCTACAGAGCCAGCCCTTTTTCATGTTGGTTGTAGGCCTAGACTCCATGTAGGTCTTGCTTCAGTGCAGCATGTAGGCCTAGACTCCATGTAGGTCTTACTTCAGTGCTTATATCTGACACTAAGTCAGAATGGCCCGCCCAACACTTACATCTGACCATGTAGGAACCAATCCTATAATCATATCAGAAAGGCCCAGCACTCACATTCACTAGTATTATAGGAACTCAAACTACTATCATCTATGAAATGGCTCAGTACTTGCAACCACTAGCATGATAGGAACCCAAACTACTATCATCTGTGGAAAGGCATAACACTCACATCTAAGCACATGGGAACACATCCCTCAGTCACATCAGAGAGGCTACTGCACTTACATCTGAGCACATGGGAACACATCCCTTAGTCACATCAGAAAGGCCATTGCACTTACATCTGAGCACGTGGGAACACATCCCTCAGTCACATCAGAAAGGCCACTGCACTTACATCTGAGCATGTGGGAACACATCCCTCAGTTACATCAAAAAAGGCACTTCACTTACATCTAAGCATGTGGAAACACATCCCTTAGTCACATTAGAAAGGCCACTACACTTACATCTGAGCACGTGGGAACACATCCCTTAGTCACATCAGAAAGGCCACTGCACTTACATCTAAGCATGTGGGAACACATCCCTCAGTCACATCAGAAAGGCTCTCAGTCCTAGACTGAGGATCCCTGGTACCTCACTAGGTAGCTCCATTCAAAGAATGGTGGTAGCCCTTATATCTGACACTAAGTTAGAATGGCTTAGTACTCATATCTGACATGGGAGGAACCTAATCCTTTAGCCATGACATAATGGCTTCAGCCCTTACATCTGATCAAGTGGGAACACATCTCTTTATCACATTAGAATGGCCATGCACTCATAGCTGATCATGTGAGAACAAATCCCACGGTCATATCAGAATGGTCCTCAGTCATAAACTGAGTTTTCCTAGTACCTTACTAGGCAGCTCCATTCCAAGAATGACAATAGCCCTTATATATGATCATGTAGGAACCAATCCTATAGTCATATCAGAATGGCTTAGCACTCACATCTATCATGGAAGGAACCAATCCTCTCACCATGACATAATGGATCAACCCTTACATCTGACCTACTCGTCAAAATGGCTATGGATCTCAGCACTTATATCTGTCATGGAAGGAACCAATCCTCTCACCATGTTAGAATGGCTCAGCCCTTACATCTGACCACGGAAGGAACCAATCCTCTCACCATGTCAGAATGGCTATGGGACTCATGGCTTTCCCTTGGAGGAAACCTCTATCTGGAGAACACCAAGCTTCTCCCTAAAGTACTCAAACTTCACTCTAGCCAATGGCTTCGTCAATACATTAGCTATCTGTTCCTCCATCGCAACATACTGGAGCTTCACTGCTCCCTTCTACACCATATCCCTGATATAGTGGTACTTGATCTCAATATGCTTTGACTTTTCATGGAACACTGGATTCTCTCACAACTTCACATAACTCTGGTTGTCACAATGTATACAAGTAGCATCCAACTGGAGATCAAATAAATCAGACAGTAGCTTTCACAGCCATATTGCCTCACAACTAGCTGAACAAGATGCGAAATACTTTGCTTCAGCTGTACTCAGTTCCACATAGGATTGCTTCCTGCTAAACCAAGAGATCACACCTGATCCCATACTAAAGCAACATCCTGAAGTGCTCTTCCTAACAATGGCTTTTTCTTCCCAATCTGAATCAACATAACCCTCTAGGTTAATCTTTTGATTCACATCGTACTTGATCCTATAATCAACTGTACCCTTCAAGTACCTCAGAATATGCTTTTCACCAATCAAGTGAACATTTCTTGGATCTGTCAAGAACTGGCTCAAGGTGTTCACAGCAAAGCAAATGTCTGGTCTTGTGTTCGTCAGGTACATCAATGACCCAATCATCTGACGATACATTGTAGCATCAACTGACTCTGATGAAGCATCACTCAATAGCTTCAGGTTCAATTCCATAGGTGTGGCCATAGTCTTGCAGTCCATCATCCCAAACCTCTTCAGGATCTCTATTGCATACTTCGCTTGTCCAAGGAAGATTCCATCTGTACTCTACCACACTTCCATACCTAAAAAGTAATGCATCATCCCCAAGTCCTTCATCTCGAACTCAACAACAAGATTTCTCTTTGTATCAACAATTAACCCATCTGTAACTGTCACAAATAGATCATCTACATATAGTAGAAGCATTACTGGGTTTCCATCTTCAACTTTGTAGTAAAGGTTGGAATCTGCTTTACTCTTGGTAAAGCCAAAATTGGATAGAAAGCTGTCAATTCTGTCGTACCAGGTCCTGGGTGCCTATTTCAAACCGTACAGGGATTTCTTCAATCTGCATACATGAGACTCTCTGTCATGTGTCTGTAAACCGAGTGGTTGTTCTACATACACTTTCTCTTCCACTACACCATTAAAGAAAGCAGTCTTGACATCCATCTGGTGTATCTTCCATTTCATTACTGCAGCCAGAGCAAGTATTGATCTGATGGAAGTGTATCTGGCTACAGGTGCAAAGGTTTCTTCATTGTCTATTCCTTCTTTCTGAGAGAAACCCCAAGACACAAATTTTGCTTCATACTTTTCAATGCTACCATCTGCAGCATGCTTGATCTTGTAGAGCCATTTGGAAGTTACAACTGACTTCCCTTCTGGTCTTGGGACAACATCCCAAACATCATTCTTCATGACCAATTGATATTCTTCGATCATAGAATCCTTCCATTCTTTCTGTTCTGTTGCTTCTTCATAACTGGAAGGTTCTTTATAAATGAAATCACATAGTAAAGCTACATACCCGCAGCAGGATCTGGTCCTCTTTCTTTCTCTGTGATTTTCTTCTAGAGCCCCATATATTTCCGCACCTTGGATAAGTTCTCGTACCCAAGCAGGTTTCCTCTTATGGGATTCTTCTCCAAAGGTGGATCTACAGGTCTTTGTGGTTCTTCAAATGCTCGATCTTCTTCTTGAGCTTCTTCATTCATGGCAGTATCATGAATTCTGGGTGCTTCTGCTTCTGTTTCTTTAGGTTCTTCAGCATGTATCTTTCTGGATTTGTTGTAAGCTATGTCTTCATCAAATTTCACATCCCTGCTGATGTCAATCTTCTTGTATCCTGGGAAATAGATTCTGTAAGCCTTCAAGATTTCAGAGTATCCCATGAATATACCCTTCTTTCCTGAAGGATCTAATTTTGTCCTTTTCTCCTTTGGGATGTGTATGTACATAGGACAGTCGAATATTCTGAGATGGCTGACTTTTGGTCTCTTGCCAGAGAAGACCTCTTCAGGAGTCTTGTTCTTGAGTACTCTATGTGGAGTACGATTCTGTACATACACCGCTGTTCTGGCAGCTTCCACCCAAAGATGCATAGGAAGGTCTTGATAGTCTTTCCTCTAGGCCACATAATGACTTGACCATCTATGAATGCAACCCGCATTCCTTTTCCATCCAATGCTGATATGGAGAGAAGGTTCTTCTTGAGTCCTGGTACAAACAATACTTCCTTCATTGTTAGAGACTTACCAGAGTTTAATTTATATGCAGATTCCCCACTACCTTTTATTGGATATCGGTAGTCATCTCCTAGCTTCACCTTGTGAGGTGATTCATGTTCTGATAGTGTTACAAAGGATTCCTTGAATCCAATCATATGTTTGGAAGCCCCATTGTCTATAAGCCAATAATCACTACCATGAGTAATCTTACTTGTGAGAGTGGAAATCAAAACATATTCATCCTCGCTTGAAGAATCTTCACTTTCATATCTGGATCTCTTCCTGGATGGTTCATCATCCTCTGCAACATGAGCATGATGTCTTCTTTTGTTCCCTTTATTCTTATGAGAGTGGTTCTTGCTCTTAGGACAGTCTTTTGCAAAGTTTCCTTTTTCATCACATGTATAACATCTCAATCTAGATAGGTCCTTTCTATTGTTAGAATGAGAGTTCTTACCTTTGGAGTAATGAGGATTTCTTCTTCTTCCCTTCTTGGAGTGAACTCTGAGGGCTTGATCTTCACTTCCCATCTTCTCTTCTCGGGCTGCTATCCTAGCTTCTTCTTGAGAGCATTCTTCCCATAGTTTGCTGAACTTGACTAACTTATTTCTAGCACAGATTCCTTGGATGAAAGAATCCCATGACCTAGGAAGGCCATTCAAAGTAGTCATCACAATCTTTTCATTTTCCATTTCTTCATCAACAGCTTGTAATTGTTCCTTGATCTGAGAAACCCTTGTGAAGTAGGACTGGATAGTCTCTGCATTCTGAATCTTCACATTCTTCAGTTGATTCCTCAGAGTCATCTTCCGGTTTATGTTATTCCCTTCAAACAACTTGGTTAGGGCATCAAACATAGCTTTAGGTGTCTTGAGAGAGGACACCTATGGGATAAGGTGATCCTTGATAGAATTAGCAATGATCCTCTTTGCCATAACCATCTTCTTCTTATGCAAGGCTTTTGCCTCATCTCCCTCTAGAACTAGAACCTCCTCATGGATGTGGGAGTCTAATTCATTCTCTTCCAGGACCAGGGAGATCCTATACTTCCAGGCTCAGAAGTTATCAGCTCCCTCAAGCTTTTCATCAAGCTTGGTATGATGAGACATCTTATATAAGAAACTCAAATGGAAATACAAAAGATTTTAGATTTTACCAGGTTCAAGATGTCGGATTTGAAACTTGAGCTGAAATCCTGCAGAGCTGGTTTAGGAGAAAATTAGGGTTTTTCTTTTCCGGAGTTCTGTCCACCCAAATTCCTTGAAATTTGTCCCTAACTTTTATTTTGGGGAGGAGATCAATCTAGGCCTGGGATCACTGAAAAATTCCTCTTCTGTGAAAATCCCTAATTTTTGGCAGTAGTGATAGGTCCAAAACTGAAAAACCTCAGAATTGAATTCTGCTTTGACAGAAATATGTGCCCTAAGGAGGAGAGTTATTCCACCTTAATTTTGTTGAAAATATGTGGAGGAATATCCACAAACTAGGAATCCCTAGTTCCCGTAGCTGCACAGTGTCTTCTTCTTAGGTTAGCTCTGATACCATGTTAGTTTTTCAACTTTAAGCTAGCATTATTAGGATCTTTCACTGAGAGAATAACAAGTACAACAATTAAGCACAAGAGACAATGAACACAATGTTTTTCCTCAGGGAAACCATAAAGGAGAAAACCCCACAACTTCCTCAGAGATAGAATTAGCACCAAAACAGTAAAGCCCCAAAATAGTAAGTGATCTCCCAATAGTTCTTGTCTAGCCCTAGTGTCTTCTCCTTCCTCAACTATGTGCTACACTTGAGTGTGGATGACTTGTATGATAAATAGAGACTCCAGTTCTCTATTTATACTAATCCCGACATGACCAAAAACCTACTAGGGCTGACCTCTACTAGGAGAGTCTAATAACCCTAGTGCCCCGGAACTACGAGGACTTTAACCCTTAGACAATCAGAGGGTTACCCTCTATGACTTGACATGAATTGTTTACATAATTGATCCTCCCGATCGGAACATCAGGGCATGGAAATATGACTCAATTACATTATAGATACATCCCATAATAAACACCGGGTTACAATACATAAGATACATAGATGAATACATTCCGAAGTTACAAATACATCAACAACTTGCTTGATCATATCTTATGAAATTATACAATCTATCATCATTTTCCATTCATTAGATACTCAAAGGAATGTATTGATCTTTTTTACCATTATAGAGGACTCTGTAAGTTAGGTTCCCAAATTCTTAAAGGGTGCTAGCTCATTGAAAGAGTGTCTTCCTTATAAGAAGGAGGTTGGCGGTTTGATTCCTCCGTGCCTTAATGATATTGCAATATCGATTTAAAAATGACTAAACTAGTGACCAAACAATGAGAGATAAGTGACCAAACAAAATGACAAAAATTCACATAGTGACATGACTAAAAATGACTAAATTAGTGACCAAAAAAGAGATAAACGATAAAAAAATGACAAAAATTCGCATATAAACAACCAAATGATAGTTTTGGTGGCTAATTTCTAGTCTCTTATCATGCAACAAAAAATGTGGTCATATTTAGTTTGGTCATTTATAGCTTGTCTTGTGGTCATTAATTTGGTCGTATGTTTGGTCATTAATTGTGAAAATTAATGATCAAATTAATGACTAAATATACAACCAAATTGTTGGGGCTCGGACCTTGAAGGTCCTTAATTTTGGCAAATCCGTGGTTTTGGCACGAAGCTTCTAAGCGGAGTTGCGGTCCAAAATAGTCTTAGGGGCTTCGGGGTTGGGTCAAAGCCCCTCTTTTTGTAAATGACCCATGGTTAGGATCCATGGTTTTTAAGCCCATGGTATTGTAATAGTGCACTTGTATAAATAGACACTTATGTAAAGGAGTCAAAGAAGCTTTGTGTTATGATAATGATGTGATGCGAAGAAGCTAAGGTCTATTTTAGGTTAAGTTTAAGTCCCAGTTGAGAGCGTAGACGACCTCTGCAGCTGAATGCGCAGAGGGTTTTGGAAGAAAGGTTTTGCAGCTAAGGGCATAGTTTTGGGTTGTTGAGAAGATCTGTAGCTGAGTGCGCAGATCAAAACTGTGTTGTTTTGTAAATTGTTGAATATAACCACAGTTCTGTGGATGTAGCCCCTACACTAGGGGTGAACCACGTATATCTTGTTTTGTGGTGGTTCTTTTTATTTTGTTCCTGTTATGTTTTTATGCATTTTATAAGTAGATGAATGATAAAGTAAGATAAATTGCTAAGTATTAACTTCGCTATGAATTCCCAGTTAAGGGTTAAGCAAGAAATTGTCTTTTTATCTAAACTGCGAAGCTATTTAAGTGAATGTCGAAGCTCTGTATTGCATAATTATTCTTTGTTAAGGATAAAGGTACGGTAATATCCCTCTTTCGCCTGCAGAAACTTGATTCTGTGGCACCCCATAGCTGTTTTGGGTGATACTGCAACCTGTTCGCAGGTTGTTGCCGAAAGGGCCAACACTGTGGGTCTGTTTGTTGGTGCAAAGATAAAAGCATAAGAACCTGGGTCTGCCCTAGTCACCCAACAAATTGGTTTCGTTTCCGGTTGAACCAGTATCTGCTTCAAGAGGGATCTACGTCGTACCTGGAGGGATATGTTTTGGAGGCCCTCAGTAAAAGAAATCAGTGACTTGGTTGAAGATACTTATTTGAAATTTGCTGAACAAGAGAATAAGGACCCTCATCGTAGCTCAGACGAATTCTTGCAAAAGTATGTTTTTACTGATATTTATGAAATTTTCTTTGCTAGTATCCACATAGAATTGCACCAGTGGTTATCCAGGTTGACAGAAAAAAAGACAAACTTCAAATAAGACCAGTCTCGTGACTAGACCCGAGAAAGAATTAAGCTATTGAAAAGTGTGAACAAAACGGTATCAAGAGCTGTTGACTTTTGGACAACGCAAACCCTTGAAGCATTTGTGACAGAGTTCGCCATCGACACACATACTTCTTTCAGCGAAGCAGAAAGACAATTTTTCAAAGGACCAAGGGGTAAGTACCTGAATTCATTAAGTCTGAAAATTAAAATGCTCTTGGCTGAGAAAGGCATATTGCTTATCCAATCAGATTGCTAGATTTATTGCTACTAACCTATGTTTGGAAGTGAAAGTGACTTCGACAAGCAAAGTGGTTTGCTTCGCAACGATAAAAGATACAAGAGAACTCTTGGATCCTATATCTTAGGCCAGAATACCAATTATACCTCATTAAGCCCAGAAGAATCTGAATCTAAAGAAACCCCTTTTGTTGAAAACCCTCCTATAACTCCGCAACGAAGATCTGTTATCCCTGAGAACCCTTCTCAGTCTGAAAGTAACCCTAGCCCGAGTAGTCCTATCGCAGGTCAGTCTACCTCCATAAGTTCCCTTCCTCCTATTACCAGTCTCCCCCCTATTACCAGTATTCCTCCTCCTCTTCCTCGATTCACTATGGCCCATGTGAATGATGATATCAAGCTCCCAGTCTTTAAAGGAACTGGATCAGAGGATCCAGAGCAGTTTTGGTTCTTATGCGAAGCTGTTTGGACTGCTAAGAATATTATGGATCAAAATACAAGAAGAGCGCAGCTGGTCACCTCTTTCAGAGACCGATATTTGACCTGGTTTATGAAGTTTTCCAGTACTCAGAACTATGCCTTGGCTGATATTAAAAAAGAAATGATCAAAGAATTCAAGAAGCCTAAATCGGAGTCACAGTGTATAATTGAACTGAAAGAAATTCAGCAGAAGCGAGGCGAATCAGTTTGGGAATTTGATAAGAGGTTCAAGGTTCTGTTGGATCAAGTTAGCTTCACTATTTTTTATAGCCCAAAATGACACATCTCTGCCTGTGACCACTTTCCCATGATTTTGTCGCATGTCGGCACTTCATGAAAGTCACTGAAAAAACACCTATCTTGGAGGACCCATATCTTTATTTTTGTAACTCCGTTTGACCTCATTTATACACCGTTGGAAAGGTATTTCAGTTAGCTAAAACTTTCTAGAAGACACCAAAGTCTGAAAATGCCCAAAAACACCTTAAAAATGCATTTTTTGTGTATTCATGACTCTCCTTATATGCAAGTCGCGAATCATTCGCGAGTCTCGTATGTTACAAGTCGCAAATGCATATATTCGCGGGTTGCTCTTGTGCAAACTCACGAATCATTCGCGGGTTGTCCACCTTCATAGTCGTGAATATGTCCCTCGACATTTAAACATAAAAACACGCATTTTGGATTAGTTTGGGTAGTTTTCCAACTGACTTCTTCAGTTGTAACCACTTTGGCTTCGCCCCTAACTCTTCTTTATCATATAAATAGAGGTAGGGAGGTCCATGAAAGGGGACTTGGAATTTGTGCATTATTATGCTGGAGGAATCGGGACTCTCTTTGCCTACACCTTTGCCCTGGAGGTCTTCCCTTAGTGTTGCAAATCTTGGAGGCTGAGTTCTTTGGAGAAGAGAAGCAGCAGAACCAGATCGAGGTTTCGTAAGGTGCCAAACTTGAAGAGAAGGTATACTCGTACTTGTTTTCGAGATTAATAAAGATGTTATGTCCTTCTTCTTCCCAAATCATTGTTCAATGTGTGATTGAATCTCTGTTTATGATCATATGATGATGTTATTCAGATCATTAGTTCATGTTTATTTGATTATCATTGTCTTATATGTGGTCATAATGGTTTGAGGAAGGTATAACTTGTTTTGCAGGTCTCTTGGAGCGAGAGGAGCAAGAAGAGGATTGAAGAGAAAGCTTGGACCAGCCTTCAGTTTATCAGGTGTGGACCTTTCTCATCTCTGAAATTTGCTTGTATATGCTTGCTGAACATTGTGCATCTCTCTTTCAACCCCAGTACGTTGATGGCCTCTTAAACCCTAGCCATAGGATACTTTCCTTTACAACAGAACTGGCGTCTCTGCTGGGGATAGCCTTGTCTGTTTGGGGTTTTTCTCTTGATTTCTTTCAGCTTTTTGTATTGTTTCAGGTCCTTCTTTCCACTTAGGAACACTTTATAAATCTGATAGCACACTTCCCCTGCCTTCTTAAGGTGGTTTTTTACATTTTTGGGAATTTTTCCACCCATTCGCGAGTTGCTCTTCTGAACAGTCACGAATACTTTCTTGCATTTGCGGGTTGCTATACTGAACAGTCACGAGTCATTCGCGGGTTGCACTTATAGACAGTCGCGAATGCCCCTTTAAATAGTGTTTTTCCTCTTTTGTGATTTTTCTTCTGTTTGAAGGTGTTTTGGGTAGGTCTTTTAGGGTCCTCTGCAGGTGCATGACTCTAGGGAGTTAGTGTCATCCTTTTTGCTTGTTCTCTATCCATGTGGTAAGCCTTTTTATAGCATTAAGGTTTTGTTCTTTGCTCTTTCCCCCATCTTCTTTACTTGGTTTGATATTTGGTTTATGTTTCTGATCAGCCTATGTCAGTGATCTTTGTGTTTGATTTCAGAAGCTTGTTGGTGTTGCTTTCCTTATTCTTTTGTTAGTTAACTTCACTGTGCCAAGATAGTAGACTTGTCTTTTATGCAAGCCTTCCTTCCAAGTAGGGTTTATGCTGACTTTAGTTCAGTCTAGAGTTTGGTTGGTGGTTGTTTAGCAGAGTTCCTTTTGCCTTGTTCTTGTTATCTGCATGCTTTTGATTTGTAGATAGTTTTTCTTTTGTCTTTATAAAAGAAAACTAAAAAGAACGTTTACTTGTTTGTAATGCTAACCCCCCCCCCCCCCCCCTCCTCTTTCTTTGGCTTGACCTTGTTGTACAAGGTACTGAGCAGCCTTTGTTTGTAGGTTTAGATTGATACTTGGGACTTGTTGACCTTTGTTTATGTCAGTCTTATTGCTCAGTCTCTTCATTCCAATTTGTTGGCTTGTTTTCCTTTGTGAGCCTTCCTTGTAAGAGAGGTTGATATCTAACTTTAGGGAGACCTAGAGTTTGTTTGTGGGGTGTAGAGTAGTTGTCTATTTTCTTTGCTTACAGTACTTGTTTGCATTAGGTTTGCATTAGTTGATAGGTTGATTTTTCTTTTGCATTTATAAAAGAAAAAGACAAAAACATATGTTTGCTTTATGTGCATGTAGATTAGGTTCTTAGTCTAGATTGCATAGCATAGCGTTGTTTTTGAAAAATTTAAAAATATAAAAAGAGTTTGTTCTTTTTTGGCTTTCAAGTGATTTGAAAAAGAAATATAAAGAGAATAGTTTTTGCTTTTTGCATTTCATTTCTCTTTGCTTAGTCCTTTGTTTCAAATTTTGAGTCAAAACACCATATAAGTTTCATGCCATTTACCCTCTGACTAATAACAGCCCTTAAAATAAACGATATAATTTTAAAAATTGCTAGTAAGTTTTATTTTATAGGGTCATACACAAACTAGCTTAGGCTAGACTTGTGGGATAGGGAGTTTAAACTCCCCACAAGTGTTAAATTTCAGACGTAGTTGGCCAATCACTAGGTAAATCATTTTCTACATTGATTGTATCTGGGAAGCTCCTCTCAAACGGGAGTTAAGCACTAGGCCGCGTGGAGGCTTGGACAGAGGAGATAACCCTCCGAATCCTTGTCAAAACGTAACTCAGGACTTTTACGCATTTGGGGATTCTGTCCTAGACAGAGTTTCGGGCTCAGCTACCCTGCCCATGCGTATGAGTTCAGCTGACGACTGTCCCCCCAGACTGTTGGTGTAGTTAAGGTAGCCTTTAGTCTCTTTGACATCTAGGGTTCATACACAGGTACATCAGAAGGTTATTTCTGGTTGACCTTGGATGGGTTTGGAAGGTAACCCTTGTGGAAAGTGCAGGAGGGTGGTGGGTGATTCCTCCGCTTGTGCCTGAGAACCACCTCAAGGACGCCAAGTAATCGTTCATCAGCTTTCTTATGGAAAGTACATCTTATACCTATTTGTCTGTTTGGGCTTTATGAATTTTTAGTGAGTGCTGTGTGGTTTGTCTGTACTTAGTGGGCCTTTAGGTGTCTTCTTTGTAATTTTGGTTGACCATCAACCTCAGACTTTGTCTCTTGTTTTGAAACTATGGCTAACACCCCTTCGAACACCAACCAAGAGATCCCCATTATGGGAACTCCTTGTTCTATTCCTCTCATGGGGAATGTTGGTGTTCCCTTGATGGCCACCTTGAATCTTCCGGGATTCACCCTAGGGCTACCGGTGTGGTTGTTTTCCACTCCAATTGTCCTGAATGCTCCTGATGATTCTTAAGTAAGCTCCTTATATCAAGGGCATCAAAACACTGCTACCCCTTCACCTGTAGTTAGTTCTCCTCCTCCTTCTACCTCATGCGGTGAAAGTACTGATACTAGTAATCGACAGTCTAAAAGGAGTAAAAGAAGGAGGAATAGGAAGAAAGCACATAAGCAAGGGGGCACCCGTTCAACCTCTGCAATTCAAGTTGAACCTCACCACCCAGCCTCGGTTGTTCAGGCTGGGGGCACCCATCCAACCTCTGCAGGTCATGTTGGATCTAGTCACTCAACCTCTGGTGTTCACATTGAGTGCACTCATTCAACCTCTAGTTTTCAAGTTGAACCTTCCTATCCAACCTCTGTTGTTCATGTTGGAGCCATCCATCCAGCCTTTGGTGATCAAGCTGGTGGGATCCTTCCAACCTTTTTAGGTCATGTCGGATCCGGTCACTCAGCCTCTGGTGTTCACATTGAGTGCACTCGTTCAACCTCTGGTGTTCAAGTTGAACCTCCCCATCCAACCTCTGTTGTTCACGTTGGATCCGTTCACCCAACCTCTATTGCTCACACTGGGGGCACACACTCAACTGCTACAAAGCATGTTGATCCTAACCATTCAACCTCTGTTGTTCACGTTAATGGTGCCCGTCCAACCTTTACAAGTCATGTTGGACCCAGCCTCTCAGGATCTGCTAGGCACGCTGGGGGCAGTCTCTCAACCTATGTACTTCACGCTGGAGACAATTCATCAACCACTGTGAGTCATGTTGACACTGTTGACAAGTCTAGCCATTCAAAACATAAGCTCAAGTTTCCTTGTAAGCTTTGTGAGGGAGACCACCTTACTTATAAATTCCCTTCTATTGCGGAGGTGCGAAGAGTTTGGATTCATGGTTATCTCATTTTTGAACATTATGGAGTCTCTCAACAACCAGCCTCTCTTAGTGAGGTTGGACCCGGTCACCCAGCCTATGTTGTTCACGCTGGGGGAAAACTCTCATCCTCTGCTAGTCATGTTGAGAGCAAACAATCATCCACTGCTAGTCATGTTGACTCAGTTGAGAAAATTGGTCGTTCGAAGCATCATCTTAAGTTCCATTGTGTGCTATGCAAGGGAGATCATCTTACTCATCTGTGCCCTGCTATCCCAAAGGTGCGAAGAGTGTGGTCCAAGACTCATGGATTTCGTTCTTCTGAACACCCTATAGTTTCTCAACATCCTACTCAACCTTTGGTTGATCAAGTGGTTGAACAAATCTCAGATTTGGTCGATCCCACTCTTCTTTCGGAGAGTGCTCCTCATGTGATTGAACCGATGTCATCTTTGGTCAATCCCACTCTCCCTTCGGAGAGTGACTTTCATGAAGCGGTTGAATTGATTCCAGTATCGATCAATCCCACTCTTCCTTCGGAGAGCGATGTGTCTACCACTCACATTTTCTTCACTGCCAGTTCAGAACTTACTGAACAAGGGGGCACTGAACTTGCTTCGGATCAACCCCCACCAAGCTCTCGGATTGCATCCTTTGATTGGGATAGCCTATTTGAGCCGCGCCTTCCTTCTGTTGCACCTTTCCAGATAAAGGTCAAAGTTGAACCCTATACGATTGCTCGTTGTATTGTTGATGAAGGAGCCTTTGTTAGTATTTTGTTTGCTCGTGCTTGGAGAGGTATGGGATCTCCCAGCCTTGTGTCGACTACTAGTCAGTTACTGGCGTTTGATAGAAGAACTTGTATAGCCTTGGGAATTCTTACTCAAACACCTGTTACTTTGGGTGGGAAGACCGTCTTAGTTGACTTCATGGTGATAGAAGACCCCTTGGATTTTAATATGCTCCTTGGACGTGATTATGTCTATGCCATGCAAGCTGTGGTGTCAACATTCTTTCGTGTGATGTACTTTAATCATGGCGAAGAAATTGTCACTATCGATCAGTTGGATTTTCTTGATCCGTATCCTGACCCAACTAGAGACCAAGTATTTCCTTTATTGATTCCCAGTGTTTCTGTAGACACTACCCCGCCATAGGTGAACTATGTGGCTTCTTGTCATTTGTGTTCAATTGCTACTGAGAGGCATCCTCTGTTTTCATGCTTACCTTCTCAAAACTTGGTCCCAGCAGTTGATCGGGTGAGTCATCCTATACAGATTGTAGAGCCTTCTCTCCACTCTATCCATCCATTTGAAAGTTCAGATATGTGTCCTATCTCGGATGATTTCCTCCTTTCGGATGAAGTCTTCCTGGAGTCTTTGATACAGTCTGACCTTCTTTTTCAGTTGTGGTTAAGTATAACCCTGATTTGCTTAGTAAGCCTTCCCTTTTTCTTATGTTGGTTTTTGTTGAGTCTTTTGATTCTTCATTTGAAAAGCAAGTCAGTGGTCCTGATGAGTTTGATTTTTTCTTATGAATTTCTCAGCTCCTGTGATATTGAGTTTGTTCCTGTAGACTCTATCTCCCTTGTTGATTTTCGCTTCTCTTCTGAGGTTGATCTCATTGATTATAAACCCTCGAGCCTTGGTCCTATAGAATCTTCTTCGGTTGATTCTGCCTTGACTTTTCCTTTTGTAGAAGATAGCAAAGTCACAAGTGTTTCTGCTAAAGTGACCTGCATCGGATCTTTTCTTTTGAATATGATTATGATGTTGTTGTTTCTTGGAGACAGGATTCTTAGTTGGATTCACAACTGTTTATTGGTCTCACCTTGTTGTTCAAGCTGTAATTGCATTTTCATATTCCTTGCTCGCGCTTTTGAGCCTGATGCTGGCTTCCACGCTTTTAGCTCGTTGTATAATCCCTCATCTTTGTTCTCATTATCGCCCAACCTTGTATTATTTTGCCTTTGCAACTTGACACCTTTTACCCTAAGGAGACGTTCCCCAAGTGTTCTTATCTTGCTCACTTTCCTTGCATTATGCATAGGTTTGTTCCTTGCGCTTGGAACTAGTTTCGCCTGTCTATGACACTCGTCTCCTCGCATTTAGAGCATTCTTTCTGTTCTCCTTCGAGCTCGTTAAAAACAGTAAGGAGGTCGCGAGTTGACTTTTTCGGACTCGTTAAAACTTCACGGGAAATATTATGAGTTTCTTTAGGCCCAATTCTGACTCCTCAAAATAGACTTGATTGCCGAGTAAACTTGTCCATTCAGGCTCGTTAAGAATATGTGAATGGGCATCCACATTGGTGGTAGGTTATCTCTTTCTCGGACCATGTGAAATAATACGAGAAAGGATCCCTCTCTTTTCTTTTGAATTGAGAAGAGTATTCTCAGGCATAGGTTTATCTCTTTTCCGGACCTGAGGGACTAAATTTATGGAAAAGGAACCCCCGGTATGAGCTTAGTTTTCTCTTTTTTGTGCTCTGGACCAAAACATGAAAAAGATTTCGAGTGTACTTTATGTCTTTGTCATGCTCGTTAAACCCTAAAGAACAAAGCATCGAGTTTATTGTTGTAAGCTCCATTTCTCGTAATCAAATGGATCTTTCTGAGTGATCTTGCCTTCCTTCACACTCATAAAACTCAGGCTATATGCTGCTTTTGAGTTGGGTAGGTGGTAATTTAACCTTTTTCGGACCTTCCTGACTAATTACGAAAAAGGTGCACCTTTTCTTCTCTGGAAGTTAAGAGAGTTCTTCTCTGGTTTGTTTTATACTTTTTTGGCCTTAGGAGACTAAATTGTACGAAAAAGGACCCCCCTGGAGTCTTCTTTGGAGTTTTCAGACACTTTAAATTATGAAAACACCGTCGAGCATGTACTAGTTTGGGCTCGTAAAATCCACAAATTAGTGCCTTATCAAGCATTCTTCTTTCTTTTCTTCGAGCTTGTCAAAAAATGAAGATGGTCCCGAGTTTGCTTTCTTGGACTCGTTAAACCTTAACAAGAAAGAAGGGAAGGGGAAGGTTTATTTCCATGTCTTTTTACATCATGGCAGCAAGTCTTGTTTCCTTGAACAAAGCACTAGTTTTGAGTCTATCACCATTTGGGTCCTAGTATTTTGACCTTATCCTGATTCAGAGTTTTCTTACTCCTCCAGTTGGTCTCTTTTCCAATTATATGGGGAATCTGTCAATGTCTCCTACATTGCAGATTTGTTTCGTTGGTCCTATTTTTTGTGTCAAAAGCTGCCTAAGTCACTTTTGTGTCGTGCTCACTGTTCAAGGATTAAACCTTTGTCGACCATTCTGCAGTTGCCTTGACCTTTTGTGTCGACCATTTCCTGGTATCAGTTCATTACATCATGTCTTCAGCGTCCTTGTCGTGAGATTCAGTACCAATTCCAGATCCAATTAGTCTTTGGATTACCTCGTGTTGGATGATGAAGGATGCCTTAATGCATTCCTTCCAACAGATCTCTTCCTATCGACTGTAACACCTCTTGCTCTGGGAACGATATTTAGAGTTTTATGATAGTACCTTGGGAATTGTTGTCCTCTATGGCAATTTCCCTCGCTATTGGGTAATGGTGATACCTTATTGTCTCCTACTCGATAGATTCTTTAAGTGTTCGACTTCAAGTCCTTGTAATCACACTTGTTAGAATGTACTAGGTACCTTGGGGACCATTTTCATTAATGGTGGTTTCCCTCGCGTTTGTTAACGGTTCTCATTATTGACCAGTAATCAAACGGTTTCCTCCATGTTTGACTTCAGCTCCTTTATTCGCATGGTTAGGATTCGTACCTTTTTTGGGCGGTTTGGATTGAAGACCTTGGGCCGACAGTAGCATTGTTATTTTTTGCTATTGCCCAAGCTGCGCAAGACCTTGTTATACTTTATATGACATTTTGCTGAGACATAGATCCACCTTGTATTTTTGTGGCTATGATTGACTGTTGAGCATGGATCCACCATTAGAGGAAATTTGGGGTCTAAAATGGGCCTTATAAGAAAACATGCCAAAATAAGTTTTGTGAGTTGGAATTCAAGAACCAATAGAATTTCAATAAAATAAGTCAACCATATTGGTTGAATTGACATATTTGTCATTAAAAAAAACTACTTTTTTTGTTCGTATTTTCGACATATCTCATTGTGTTTTTACTCAAATTTCGATCGGGAGAGCTCGTTGGATGCGGAATTTGATTCCGCATCCAACGAGTACCCACACTGCATACTTTTGACGGACCCCACTACCCCAAAAACAAGAAATACCTGAAAAACGTGAGGATGATGTCATCATCACGTTTTTCAGGTATTTCTTGTTTTTGGGGTAGCGAGGTCTGTCAAAAGTATGCAGTGTGGGTACTCGTTGGATGCGGAATCAAATTCCGCATCCAACGAGC